>JALIZH010032660.1:0-20053 GCA_030522465.1 Rhipicephalus appendiculatus | reverse complement strand
ATCTATTTTTGAACCAAATATGATAAGAGTTGGCTTGCTTACTTACTATGTTCTCCTGATTCTAAAAAATGTAGTTATTTTTTCTGTAGCTTCATTAGTTCATTATATAATTAAAATAACAACCTCTATTGTTCTTCCTACAATAGAAAAATAACCACCTGTCAAAAATTTACAAATGACATACGGATCAGCAGTAGAAAGCACAAGACACACAACATAGGAAGCACTTTTATGATTGGGTCATTATTTCTTACTCTACAGTACACTCAACTTTATAGCTCTGAATGTGGCCATGGAGTGGTCACACAAAAAACAAATTTTAAAAATTTACATCGAGAAAAATTAAGATCTGCTTCCTATATTGTGTGCTCGAAACATATTACTTCATGCTGCAAAAAGAATTATTCTTCTATCTGTAATAGTTTCTGATATATTGCAGGAAATGTCATGCGGGGTGTACGAAATTGCCATTTTGAGAAAATCAAGAAAACAAACAATTGTCACATTTAATTGCACAGAATCGCAAATATTGTGCATAGGCACTTATAAATCATTAGTAGGCCCCTGGGACATAGTCAGTTTGGGCACTGGTGCCTTTGTGGAGCTTTTTGAGCATGCACTGCACATATTTTGCTGATGCACACTTGCGTTCAGGTGGAGCTGAACGGCGGCGGTTTTTCTCATCCATGCGCTGCATGCACTTTTGGCCAGGATTCATGCAGAGCTCCTGCAAGATGCTTGCACAGGTCTTCTTGCAGCCAGCATTAAACCTCATAACTCCTTCTGCCACAGCAGACTCAATACGAAAAAGTGATGCGTGTCGCTCCTTTGGAGCGAGTGCCCATCAGTGTTGCGGAGTTGCCACTCCGGAATTGGAATGACTCCGGATTCATTCCACATTCTTGCGACGCTGGAATGGAATGGGAATGGAATTAAGCGCTTTTTGCACGGAATGGAATGGGAATAGAATTACGCCTTGTTGCGAAAACAACGCACCTTTTCGTCAATGCGCTGTTTTTCAAACTTCAAACATTAGTAAGTTAAAGCCTCGAATTTAACAATACAGCAGCATTTTTTAAAATGGCTTGGCTGATGACAAGCACGGTACATTTATAAGCAACGCGCCCACTGCAATTCTGTCCTTATATAGACTGTGTTGCTCCGAAGTTTTTTCTATTCGCGTAACTGGGGCTCTATGCCGTTGGTATATCCGTCATGCGGAACTGGCTGCGGCACACTCCCCTGACGCCTTGTGATCTTTTTTTTTTCCCTTGGCGGCGCCCCAGCCACCTGCTGTCTCACCACCCTTCACTTTGTTGTTTTTCCTTCTGTCGCCGTCGGTGACTCGGACGCTTATTCGAAAAAGCGCTTCTCTAAGTTCTATACCTGACATTGCATACCTGCGCACAGGCGCACACAGAAAGTTTTCCTCACGCCATGCATGCTTGCGAGGCGCGCCTAATAAATGTGAGTGCTGACGAGCAGTGCGGCCCTGTATACCATATTCGATGCAAAGGCACAAGGTGCCCGAGCGGTGCACTGTTCCAACTAATACCAGCAGATCTAGAGGGTTCTGTTTTCCATTAACCAAATCTTAGTTTTCTCCATATTCACGATCGCTTCAGACGCGTGGCAAAACTGCTTAGTCTTCTTGAACACTACTTTTGTCAGCATAAAAATACGCTATGTCGTCATTTTAGGATTAACACATTTAAGCTTAAACAATATTAAAATATCGCCATTCGTTCAAACATGCCGACCATGCAAATACTATAGGTAGGGGGAGAACTGCAGCTATGGGAATTAATAGGGCGGTTGTAGTGCACGAGATATGTCACCAAGCTACTATCCCTCGACCTTGGTTACGTGTTTTGCGTACTTTTGCAGTTCTTAACGCATCTGATGGCGTCAACTTAATTGCGCGTTCAGTCCTAACTCGTTAAAACTATCAAGATGCCTTTCCTACTTTGAGGAATTACAGGAATGGAATTGAACTGCCCGGCCATTCCCGGAGTGGGGATGGGCTAAGTTTTTTCATTCCGAGGAATTGAAAGGAATGGAATTGCGGCAAGTTCTAATTCCCTGGAATGGAATTGGAATGGAGGTGCCCATTCCGCAACACTGGTGCCCATATCACTGAATGCAAGCTCTCGTTGTTGTTTTGTGTTTTGCCCCTCTGGCACCGTTCAAGCAGTTGCTTGTCAGAGAGCAGTTTGTAAATTGGCAGCAATTCCTTGCTCACGTGAGGAGCCAAATCGTAGTGGTGCTTTGGGACGGACTGGCTGTTCGCCTTTGCGGCATTTGCCGGCGCCACGAATCTGGGCATTCTGGGCATAGACTGTGGTTACTCTCTTCATCATTAGATGTTACGTGATAGTAGCTTGCCATCACAGGCTTCTCCATGGCGTTCATGTCACCAAAGTGTGACATCAAAGCCCAGACATAGTAAGAGCTGAGTTTTGCGACTAAGTCTCCTGTCAGCCTCCCTCGTCCACCAAGAGGCTCTAAGCCAGGCCCTTTGTGCTTTGACAGCACATTACGATGTGCTGTCCCCATCCTTTTGTGGGCGTGGTTGATGCAGTCCTCTTTCTCAACCTTGATAAATCCTTATACTTTGGCCTCTTTTAGGGCCAGAAAGTATGGCTGTCGCCATCTGACAGCACAGTGGTGTATCTAAGGCTGTGATTTTCAAGAGACCTCTTGAATAAAATGAGGCCTGCTTCCACCTCCATTTCACCTGCCTTCTTATCAGTATTTTTTTGACACACATGGTTGGCCTTGCAGTCCTCATATGATGCGTCATCCACTTTCAGTCCCCGCTCGCATCCAGCACAAAAGTTACAAAGCACGACGTAGTCTAGCGCTAGTCCGGTGACAAGTTCGATCACTGTGCCGACGCCGATGTGGGAACTGTGCCCGCGAGTCATCCAAGACCCGTCATAGGAAACAGTGATGTTTCCCGGGTTGCCGGACAGAATTCATGCACTCAGTAGCGAGTGTCTCGGCTGCCCGAGCCGCGGCAGGCGTCTACTTCGTTTTTAGGTACATCTGCCACGTTTTCGTATGCAGTGTGCGGTGTGAGATATTCATAGCTGCAAAAATATCATTGATCGCCGTTTGCCGATTGCCAATGCTTTGCATCGCTCGCGAAGCCAGAATATTTATTGCAAACGGATTCAGCTTCCGAGTCCCATCCACTCGCGGTGAGCTCCATGCAGACGACGCTTTGTCGCCGCAATTCGAGCATGTGAGCACCAGACTGACTGCAAGGCCGTATTCTCGCTTCTTCTGGCTTATTTTCCCGCTGCCACGGCAAGTCTTGCACTTCATGTGCTCCAGAGGAAGTGCGTTCACCGAATCCAGGCACAACACGGTGAAAACTGTATTGTCAACCGGGTTGGTCACGACATCACTAGCGGACAGGAGGTTTGACTTACGTGTTACTGCTGCGGTTGACGCGAGCTCTTGCAGTTGCTCGTCGGCTTTCTTCTTTAGTAGCTCCAAATCTGATGGCGTCCGAATAACTGTGCCATGATGGATGCGGCTGGCGTTTTGGTCGCACACACTCGTCGGCTCTCCGTCTAGGCCTAACCCTCGCTCGTAGTTGTCTGCTCCATCGGTGCCATAGCTTGGCGCTGTCGATGGCTCATCCTCGACGACTTGTGACGCGGCAGGGCATTTCTTGAGGTTATCGAGCATGGACTTCTTCCTCTTTTTTCCATACTTGTTCCACGGCCGCTCGATCTCCCCTTTGGTGCGGCCCGCCCAATTCTCCTCTTCACCTGTGAGCGTGGCCTCCGAGATTACGCGCTGGCAGTTTTTTCTCCGGCTGTCCCAATAGGCCTCCCAAGCTCGGCCAGGTGGCGCTGCGGTGCGCACGTTTCGCCGCATTTCTTGCAAAAACCGGTCGCTCGTCCCCCGCTCCCGCTTTTCCACTGCGCTCTGGCAGCACGTTCACGCGCCCTGCACGCGCTTTCGTCTGCTCACCTTGCACGTGCAGCCTCACGTGTAGCTTGCTTCGGAGGTTTAGAAAGATGTCAGAGATGGAAAAAAGCATTTTCACGGTGTGAATCTCACCAGAGGGGAGCGATGGATTGACAACTTTTGTGAAACCTAGCTGGTTGTCAAGGGTGATGCTGTTTAGCGAGTGCTACGAGCGTGTCGATGGTGAACGGCCACATTTTTATGACATAAAAAATAGTGAGGTGACTGCGCGAATTCTCTATTTATGTTACTTGTAAAACACACAATCGTTGTGGCAATCGTGTACATCTCTTAACGTGTACTTCTCTTAACTGCCCTGATATTTGGTTGTAACGTAACTGATGTACAGATGTCCAGAGCTCATATTCAATTTTAATGTTATTCTATGTATTATTTATTTATTAAAAGTGCTACTTTCAGGGCCCAAGGGTACTTACTATAAAAAGGAGTGGGAAAAAAGAGTTACATGTGCAGTTAGAAAAAAAAAAAGCAACAAAAAAGATTCAAGGCATTTTGCAAAGCGATTTCGAAATCTTGGTCATCTCTAATGCTAGAAATTGAGGTGGAAAGGTAGTGCCACGTGACACTTGTCCTAAGAACAAAAGTCTTTACACAACTTTGTGCGACAAGATGGTAGCTAACATTGATTCGAGCCCACCTTATAGGAATGAGGCGTCCTTGGCGATGTGTAACGAGGAGGACGAAACAGGGCATCCTTCAAAGAGTTGTTCTGAAAGGTTTTGTAAAAAGTTAAGGTGAGGCCATTTTTGGTGCAACAAATGGTTAGGCAAGTTCAGGGTGATCTTCGTGAACTCGGAACTAGAATAATGTGAGTAATTTGATAAGAGAAAACGTGCTGCATGATTCTAAAAGTTTTTGAGAGTGTGAATGAGAGTGGTATGAGTAGAACCCCGTATGGTGCATGCATACTCTAATTTAGAACGTACCAAGGTTTTGTTGAGTGTTATCTTCACAAACGATGAGGCAGTGTAAAAATTTCGACATGGATAATTAAGCATGTGGTTTGCTTTATTAGTCACATGTTCTACATGCATATTCTATAAAAGATTAGAAGAGATGTGAACACCAAGGTATTCATAACTGTCAACACATGATAATGGACCGTTATAGAGGGGAGTAAGTACACACCCAGTGGGTAGCACTGTGATGTGAAACTCGAATGCTCTTACATTTAGTTGTATTAAGTATCATGAGCCTTTTATGGCACCATTTGAATACTAAATCTAGATCGCATTGCTGGTTAATATAATGGGTATGGTCAGTAATTTTCTGTTATAATACACAGTCATCTACAAATAGCCGGACAGTTGAAGAAACGCAAGTAGGAAAACCATTAATATAAATTAACACAGGAATAGTGGTGCATACGGCAGCCAATGTCTGTTGACGATCATCAGTGAACCTCCTGGGATGCCTGGCATTACAGGCGTGGGGTTCAAGATGACTTGTTGCAGTAGACACTTAGATGTCTCATTGTGCTTGCAGGATGTACTTCCGGGCGTCCTTATCCTGTCGTTGCATGGAAGTCCTGAAAAGACAGAAGTTATAACATCACATATTGAGAGCCGAAATTCACGAAGCGAAAATTTTCAAAAAATAAACAAATGAGTAAACTGCACTTGTTGTACATATAAGGGCAAATACCTTAAAAGGCTTCTAAAGATCAAAATAGCTTTTTCTAGGTAAGAAGTGTCACGTCCCAGGTGTAGAGATGCAGTCCACAGGGACTATGGATCACAGGCTTTGACAGTACAGGCCGGGAGGCTATGGGGGAAAAAAAAAAGAAAAGAAAATCCCAGTATAAAATGGCACTTTTTTGTCACACTAAACCAAAACTATACTCTTAACTATGTGAAGCTGTCGTTATGACAAATGCATTCAAGCAGAGGGAAAAAAAAAGCCGCTAACCTTGCTTCTGAAATGAGACCACTGCAAAATTAAAACCGATATGCTTCTTGCACTGATATATTGACTAGTTACAGGGACTAGTTACCAGAATATATTTTGTCCAATGCTAACGTTTAGGCCGTATTCATCACCATTCCTCTCGTGTCCTATCATTTATTGTAGTCTGATTCAGTCCGTTTGCTTTGTAACACCATAGATTGCTGTTTAACATACGTGTCATGAAAATGTATTTTTTTGTTACCAGTTATCCGATTATTATAGCTACATTATGTGATTTAGATTGTTATTTTATGTTAAGCATATATATTTCCAAACTATGCTTTGTACTTTATGTAATTTACGCTGCTTGTTTTTTAACGTTTAACTTGACTTTCCCCCACGCTTCCTATATGCTGATTATTTTCGCACTTCCTATTTCTTATTTATACTATTAATGCTAAGCACAGCTACTGTTCTTTGTACTGCAGCCTATCCTCTTTGTTTCGTTTGAGAAGGAGGTGCCATCGCAATCTTTAGCTTCGTGACATCCTTCTGTATATCAACATCCGGTAATCTCTTTGAAATAATATTGGTCCTGATGCGAGGCGTTAGAAATGTATTTGCACGGGTTTTATCGAGGTGGCCTGGTTTGTGTGGAAATGAAGCCATGCCACTCAAGAAAACTCCGTTTGTGTCGGAGGCTCTGAAATTTACAACTTCAGAGTGTCGCTTTCGTGTGACGCCATTAAAGCCAACACTAACAAACAGAAGCAATAGATTCGTGCTCACCGGTACGCGCATCTTGCTTGAAAAGAGTGTTCATCCGGTGCGAGCTTCAGCGGTGGCTTCGTTCTGCAGCGGCACTTCGAAAGAGTAACTCTCAAGTTTCACGAAACATTTACGGTGAAACGAAACAGCGCGAGCTTATGTTACACTGCCCAAACACACCGCAAACCGTTACGTTAGTTACATCGCCTCTGCCGCCGCATATTTTGAATTAAAAACACAGAACATGATGTCACGAAAGATAATATTGTCGATAGGCTGCTGACAACCAAGACAAAACAAGAACAAAAGTCCGTTAATAAAGGTGGTTGACGTAGTACCCCAGAGAAACAATCAGTATAAACAATTTACGTATAACACTATGCAATGAAGCTGTAATCGCTTACTTTAGGAATTTCTAGCATTGAAATTTGGCCCCGACGTGGGTGCCTCCGCCGCCCTTTCAAGGAAGTGCAATAGGGCGAGATAAAAGAGGGGTTAGTAAAGCCACTCCTGGCGCATAAAGAAGGAATTCGATTTTTTGCCCTCTGCGGTGAATTATGAAACTTGAGTGTTTCCAGGGCCTGGCTGTGCCTCTACTGTGGCTAGCAGACAACTCAGGATGAGAACAGCCAATCACATGGCGCTATTTTGTCACGTGCTTGCCGCAGCAAATGAGAATGCGCGTTTCATGTATTTTCGGCGCCGTTTTTGTATTGAACCAACAAGCCTAACGGAGTGGCAGCGCCCGATATTTGAAGCCATGGAAGCCATAAACTTGCTCTTTCCAGCGCGACCAAGATGGCCGCCCTCAAGGCAGTTGAATGCGAGCGCGGCATTGTTGAACATGCATCATTTTAGCGTCGACACAGATGAAAAATCTGCCGCCGGGTATGTTTTAAATTGATATTACGGCTGAAATATGGTCTTTCAAGATAGGAAGCTTGGCATATAAGGAGAATAATAGATGTAGATTTCAAAAATGCCACATTTTAAAAACCGAATTTTTCACGATTTTTTTCGCCTCTAAAGACCTGTGTCCCCCCTTAAAGAAATAAAGTGGACTTGGGTTAGGCACTGAAACTGCACCAAAGTTTTGGTGAATGCAGCAGCATGCTGTGACTGGCCCACTTTTCATGCCTTGCGAATCCCTTTCATAATTTTCATTGCCGACTTGTCGTGAAGATGATATCTACTGAAGAAATGCGTGACTTTGCTCTCAAGGATCGGTGTCACGACTCAGGACAGAAGCACTAGCTTTTCCCGTGGAGTTGCACGAGGGGTGGGCCTCTGTTGTCTGGCTTGCATCAGTCGCTGGTATGAATGAGACAAGGGTCACTTGAAAACAAAAAACGAAATGCTGTAATGCAGTATTGAAAAAAAGCTAATGGCATATTCTGAGATGTAACAGTATACTCCAGACGATGAAGACCCAAGTATGAATGTCACAAACAGGTGCCAGCATGCTTGGCAATTCAGAAATGTAGGAACATTGAGCATAATTGAGCTTATACAAATATAGGCTGAAAGCCCAGATAGCTAGAGTTAAATGAATAGTTAGTTGGCAGTCCATTATATTCAAATGAGGGACATACATAACTGAGTGCACTGACAGTCCTTCAGCACTGGCGCTACTCATGAGTGACCCTCGCAGTTGACGGCAGGCTGGATGATGGCTGGTAAGTTTCCGGACGTAATGCTCGCTGTATTGTTCTCCCGGGATTGTTCTTCTCTCCAGAGCAGACTACCGAAATGTAGAACCGGCTGGGCTTACCGAATGATGGGGGAATGATTCACTGCGAGCGGTCCTCATGCTAGGGCACAGCGCTCGGCTGGCCAGCCGCTGATGTGCGGGTGTGCTCGGCTTGGCTGCTTATTTCTTGCGTTATTTTCTTTTGCCCGAACATGTGCTACATTACAAATACCGATTGGTTCAACCACACATTTTTTTATGCTTAGTGTGGCTGTAGCTCAAAAAAGCTTGCTTTGCTGAGACACATACATCAACGGAATGCTCTAGTGGAGTTGTTCGAGTGCCACAGGACCAACTAACACTGAAACAACTACCGTATTTTCCGGTGTATAAGGCACACCTTTTTTCGTATATATTCGCTGGTGTGTCTTATACGACTGTGCATCTTATATATGCAAAAAGTCATGCGATTCTGCGAGACCTGTATGTCCATATTTCATTCGTGAGTACGATAAACTTGAGCGTGAGAGCATTCGTAAAAAGATATTGCCACGCGCTATTCCTATTTTCACTTTTGTTGTATTCGGTTTTCGCCCACAAAGACCGTCAGCAAAGCTCAACTGAAACCGCGCCTTATTGTTCTACAACCTTCGCGATTATTGTAGATCGTTTTGTTAAGATTGCGCGCAAGACGCGACCACTCGAGATTATTCCAGAGCGTGCGCGATGACCAGTGATAAGGCTAGAATGTTCGACGCGTGATGCATAAAAAGCCGGCGCGCTCCAACGATGTCCAGTTGATCGCCGGCCGACGCTCTGTTCGCCGCTATCAGTGCCAGCGTGTATTGCTGTAATCCTACTCTGTTTACCGGCCACAAGTTCGGCCTAATAAACGGTTTCATTTTGGACACGTCGCCTGCTGCCTTCGTCGACGTCACAACCACGTGACATCTGGTGGAGGTGCTGTTCCTTCATGTTCCGGACGCCCCCGTCAAGCCGTGAACCCAGCCCACAGCGCGGAGAAGACACCGAAGCCCCCGTGCAGCAACGAGCTAGTCGCAGGCTGCAAGGCTTGCAGCCAGAGCACGGACTCCTGCCGGAAAACACCAGGAAAACCAAGACTTCGACCTCAACCGCAGCGACGATGACAGCCCATGTGCCGCCTGCGCCCATCCTGCTCCGGCAGCCGAAGGAGCCGCCGACTTTTCGCGGTTCACCATGTGAGGATCCAGAAAGCTGGCTGGAGGAATACGAGCGGGTCGCCACGTTCAACAACTGGGACTGCGACGAGAAGCTCCGCCACGTCTACTTCGCCCTTCAAGACGGCGCAAGGACCTGGTATGAGAATCGAGAGTCCTCGCTAACATCGTGGGACCTCTTCCGCTCCGGATTTAAGAACACCTTCACTAACATCGTCCGGAAAGAAAGGGCTGAAACACTTTTGGAAACCCGTGTACAGCTCCCCAACGAGAATATCGGAATGTACACTGAAGAAATGACTCGCCTGTTCCGTCATGCAGACCCCGCTATGCCAGAGGAGAAGAAGATCCGCTTCCTGATGCGGGGTATCAAGCAGGAACTATTTGCCGGCCTTGTACGCAACCCACCGAAGACGGTCATGGAATTCGTCTCAGAGGCCACGACGATCGAGAAGGCCCTCGAAATGCGTACGACGCAGTACAACCGGCGGATTCCCTTAACGACCTACGGAGAGAGTCACGCGCTGCAATCCGACGACCTGCGCGAGACCATCAGGGCCATAGTTAGGGGAAGAGCTGCGTAAGCTGTTGCCATCCTCCCAACCTCAAGTGGATTCTCTCGCTGACGTCGTGCGCCAGGAGATCCAGCAATCTCTGGGCGTTCCTCAGCTAACAGAGCAGCAACCGCAGGCTATGAGCTACGCTGCTGCAGCGCGTCGTAACGCTCCACCACCACGCCCACGTGAAGGCTTCGCACCGCCGCAGTTCCGCCGCCAGACGCCGCCGCCGCCACTGCCACCGACGCCATACCGTCCACCCACCGGCCAGCGTTCCGCTCCGAGGAAGACCGACGTTTGGCGCGCCCCTGACCACCGCCCCCCTGTGCAACCACTGCGGAGAAGCTGGCCACACCTACCGCCGTTGCCAGTACCGCCAGATGGGCCTACGCGGTTTCGCCGTCGACGCGCCTCGTCCACAGCGGGGTGAACGACCGCAAGACATCGCCGACTACCTCGCCGGAGCTCAGTGGACGCCCCGACGACCTTCCCGCTCACCGTCGCCCGGCCGCTACATGTCACCGCACCGCCGGCAGTACACTGGCCCAAACCGGGGCCGGTCACCTAGCCCTTACCCGGAAAACTAAGGGCAGCAACCGATGGAGGTGCGGTTGCTGTACGTCGAACTACCGAAGATCCTCCGCCGACGCCGACGACGACGACGCGACGAAACCTGCCGAACACGACGCGAAGCAGACAGAGCACTGCCGACGAAACCTCGCGGACCGAGCTAGACCTGACGACGCAGCATGATGGAAGCAGTGCAACAAATCGACGCAGCCGTGATCCGACACCGCGAGCTAACCGCAACGCAAGGCGACGGACTAGTGACCTCGACGTTCTCATCGACGGTCACAACGTCACCGCTCTCGTCGACACTGGTGCCGACTATTCCGTCGTCAGTGGACCATTCGCCGCCAAGCTGAAGAAAGTAAAGACCGCTTGGAGTGGACCCGAAATCCGGACAGCTGGAGGTCACCTGATAACGCCAATTGGAGTCTGCACGGCGAGAGTCACCATCAATAACCGGACTTATCCTGCGAGCTTTGTTATCCTGCAACACTGCTCAAGGGATGTGATACTTGGAATGGACTTCCTAAGTGACCACGGTGCCGTCATCGACCTGAGGTCTGAGTCGATAACACTAACCTCAGAAAAAGCGCTCCAGCCCCACGCGACGCCAAGGAACCATCCATTGAATGTGATAGAAGAGCAGGTGACCGTTCCGCCGCTCTCCAGCGTCATTATTTCCGTCGGCACCGAAAATTCCGCAAACCTTGAAGGCGTCATCGAGGGCGATGAGCACCTACTCCTGAACCGTCAGATTTGCGTCGCAAGAGGCATCGCCGAGTTGCGTGAAGGGAAAGCAAAGGTAGTGCTGACAAACTTCAGCCACGAATATAGGCACCTCAACATTGGTACGACGGTCGCCTACATCGACGAATGCGTCGTCGCCAGCAATGCTTTCGCCCTCTACGATGCTCCCGAACCTGCTTCGACAAATCGAGGTCCCGAACCAGATTTCGACGTTAACCCGAGCCTTCCGAAGCTCAAGCACGACCAGCTCAAAGCCCTGCTACTGCAATTCAAGGACTGCTTCTCGGCGTCGTCAAGAATTCGACAGACCCCAGTCGCTAAACATCGCATCATAACAGAAGAAAGTGCCCGACCAGTTCGACAGAGCCCGTACCGAGTTTCGACGCGCGAACGCGAGGCCGTGAAGAAACAAGTCGACGAAATGCTTCGCGACGACATCATTCAGCCGTCCAAGAGTCCGTGGGCGTCACCCGTGGTTTTAGTGAAGAAGAAGGACGGAACTCTACGCTTCTGCGTCGATTATCGCCGCCTGAACAAAATCACGAAGAAGGACGTGTATCCTCTCCCACGTATAGACGACGCCATGGACCGACTCCACAACGCGAAGTATTTTTCGTCGATGGATCTGAAGACCGGCTATTGGCAAATCGAGGTCGACGAGAGAGACCGAGAGAAGACTGCCTTTATAACACCGGACGGCCTCTTCGAGTTCAAGGTCATGCCCTTTGGCCTTTGCTCGGCACCTGCAACTTTCCAACGTGTCATGGATACAGTACTGGCTGGCTTAAAGTGGCAGACGTGCCTCGTGTACTTGGACGACGTCGTTGTGTTTGCCTCAAGCTTCGACGAACACCTCCGGCGCCTTGAAGCTGTACTTCAAGCAATCAAGGCCTCCGGACTCACCCTTAAGCCAGAAAAGTGCCGCTTCGCATACGAGGAACTTCTGTTCTTGGGTCACGTCATCAGCAAGTCTGGAGTTCGCCCCGACCCACGGAAAACAGCTGCCATCGCTGCCTTCCCGCCGCCCACCGACAAGAAAGCCGTACGCCGATTTCTCGGCTTGTGCGCCTATTATCGACGCTTCGTCAAGGAATTTTCGCGCATCGCCGAGCCACTAACTCACCTCACGAAAGCCGACGTGGAATTCAAGTGGGAAACTGCGCAAGTCGAATCATTTGAAGAACTTAAACGACGCCTACAGACGCCTCCGATACTTGCGCATTTCGACGAATACGCCGAAACAGAAGTACATACCGACGCTAGCAGTGTCGGACTCGGCGCCGTGCTTGTGCAGAGGTCTGACGGACTGGAAAGGGTCATCAGTTATGCTAGCCGGTCGCTATCCAAGGCGGAAGCCAACTATTCTACAACAGAAAAGGAGTGCCTTGCCATCATCTGGGCAACATCCAAGTTTCGCCCCTACCTCTACGGCAGGCCTTTCAAAGTTGTAAGCGACCACCACGCCTTGTGTTGGCTAGCTAACTTGAAGGACCCTTCAGGTCGCCTCGCACGGTGGAGCCTAAGACTTCAAGAATTCGACATTACCGTCGTGTACAAGTCCGGAAGGAAACACTCCGACGCCGACTGCCTGTCTCGTGCCCCCGTCGACCCACCGCCGCTGGAAGACCAGGATGATGACGGCTTCCTGGGAACCATAAGTGCCGACGACTTCGCCGAGCGACAGCGCGCCGATCCGGAACTCAAGGGCCTTATGGAATACCTCGAGGGCAAAACCACCGTGGCTCCAAAGGTATTCAGACGAGGACTGGAGTCGTTTTTCATGCGCAACGGCGTTCTCCTAAAGAAAAACTTCTCGCCACTTCGGGCCGACTCCCTCCTCGTAGTACCTTCGTCATTACGTCCAGAAGTTCTGCATGCTTTGCATGACGACCCGACGGCTGGACACCTTGGATTTTCCCGTACGCTGGCAAGGATACAAGAAAAGTACTACTGGCCTCACCTCACTGCCGACGTCACCCACTACGTGAGGACTTGCCGAGATTGTCAGCGACGGAAGACACCACCGACTAGGCCAGCCGGACTTCTGCAGCCCATCGAGCCACCTCGCCGGCCGTTCCAGCAAATTGGCATGGACTTACTGGGGCCGTTCCCGGCGTCGAATTCCGGAAACAAATGGATCGTCGTAGCTACTGACTACCTCACCCGCTACGCCGAGACAAGGGCCCTGCCCAAGGGCAGTGCCGCTGAGGTAGCAAAGTTCTTCGTCGAGAACATCGTACTGCGTCATGGCGCCCCAGAGGTCCTCATTACTGACAGAGGTACGGCCTTTACTGCGGACCTAACTCAGGCGATCCTGAGGTACAGCCAATCAAGTCACCGCCGGACCACTGCCTACCACCCACAGACCAACGGTCTGACCGAGCGTCTAAATAAGACCATCGCCGACATGCTGGCCATGTACGTCGACGTCGAACACAAGACGTGGGACGCGATCCTTCCGTACGTGACCTTCGCATACAACACGGCCGTGCAAGAAACGACGCAGATGACGCCATACAAGTTGGTCTACGGACGGAGCCCGGCAACGACGCTCGACGCCATGTTACCGAACGTGACCGACGAGGAAAACATCGACGTGACCGCCTACCTACAGCGCGCCGAAGAAGCACGACAGCTCGCCCGCCTGCGGATCAAGAATCAGCAGACGACTGACAGCCGCCGGTACAATCTTCGACGACGGTTCGTGGAATACCAGCCCGGCGACCGCGTTTGGGTGTGGACGCCGATACGACGACGCGGACTTAGTGAAAAACTTCTTCGACGATACTTCGGACCGTACAGGGTACTTCGACGCCTCGGCGCGCTCGACTACGAGGTTGTCCCTGACGGCATTACGAACTCACAGCGGCGCCGTGCGCGACCTGAAGTCGTCCATGTCGTGCGCCTCAAGCCATATTACGCGCGTTAGGGAATCTGAGGACTGTACGTTTGCTTTATTATTGTACTTTATTGCTTGTGCTTATTGTTTATTGTACTTTCTTGCTTTATTGTTGTTATTATTGTTACAAGCATTTTTCCCCCGTGCTCTGTTTTAAGCATCGGGACGATGCCTTTTCAGAGGGGGGCATTGCCACGCGCTATTCCTATTTTCACTTTTGTTGTATTCGGTTTTCGCCCACAAAGACCGTCAGCAAAGCTCAACTGAAACCGCGCCTTATTGTTCTACAACCTTCGCGATTATTGTAGATCGTTTTGTTAAGATTGCGCGCAAGACGCGACCACTCGAGATTATTCCAGAGCGTGCGCGATGACCAGTGATAAGGCTAGAATGTTCGACGCGTGATGCATAAAAGCCGGCGCGCTCCAACGATGTCCAGTTGATCGCCGGCCGACGCTCTGTTCGCCGCTATCAGTGCCAGCGTGTATTGCTGTAATCCTACTCTGTTTACCGGCCACAAGTTCGGCCTAATAAACGGTTTCATTTTGGACACGTCGCCTGCTGCCTTCGTCGACGTCACAACCACGTGACAATATTTAATACCCTCGTCAATAGGTTCAAATGTCATTCAATCCGTGGTGGGGCTACATAGTAAAAAATAATGTCATTTGTTCGGGATATCAGTGTCAATAATTGAGAAAAAAATGGCCAGAAAAGTTGGGGAATGTAAACGTAGAGTGGTAGAAAAGTGAAGTTATTTATTTTAAAAGACATATGGGAAGTCACTGCTCTAAATAAGCACGCGTAAAAATTTTATACCGCAGAAAATGTGGCCACAATAAGCCAAGATGACTCTTAGCCAGCAGCCACTGCCGATAGAATGAACCAACGTTTTTGTCTGTCAGTTTTGGTCATGGTGCCGAAGAGCGGTCCCCTCCCCTATCTTGTGCCGCTGCGGTGCTGCAGTCGTGTTGGGATTAAGGCTCAGTTGGGATTGGTGAAGAAGCATCGCCTGTTACTTCTTCACACGGAACTGTGGGAAAGCCATGTTCGCATAACAAGAATTTTAGCTAAATCAGCTAGATCAGGGCCGACTGAATACTACTTACCGTAAAATGCCGAGCAAGCGCCCCCCCCCCCTATGGTGAAGGATAATCCGACCTAATTTGGGTGGCCCTGCTTGCTCGGTCCCGGACCGGTCATTGGTGCTTATATGGCGCTTATTTCAGATCTCCCAAAAAAGAAAGGGGGGCACTTGCTCGGGTGGGGGCGCTTGCTCGGCATTTTACGGTAGTTGTAAATAAGGGCCATGCCAGTTCTGTAACTGCATGAAATCACTTTCGCCACACTTGTTGTGGTCTGTTCCAAGCACATGAGCCTCTGATAACGACGTAGAAGCATAGTATAAATTATGAATAAGAATATATTTAGAAACCATTGCACTTCTTCTAGCACATTATGGAGGAAATAGGCAAGCCACAATAAAACTTAACGTTGTAGGTTTGCTTGTTGAATGTGACAGCTTGGTGCGATTTCATTTCGTCAAGCATCAGCATTCCACAGCATCTTAGTCCTTCTTCTTACATGAATGCGCCAACGGTGCTGAGTGAAACCTTATTGAAACCAAATTCACAGGGCATTCCCTTGATAATTTGTTTAAGGCGTCAGGTTGTCGGTAGAGGCAAAATATTCATCTCTGACATCAACCTATCGCAACAGGGCTTGATATTTTAAAGGGGTAAGGAAACGAAAATGAAGCTGCCCGGTTGTAATTTTCCCTGTTTCAATAAAGATGAGGCATGCCGATTCCGAAATAGTTCGGCGCGATAACCAGTCTATAAATAACGATGCCTGTTTGAAATCGCAGTTAACGTCATGGTAAGAGAAGTTATAAACAGAGCGTTAGCTTTCTTTTGCTCCAAAATGATAGATTTAAAGAACCTACGAAAGAGACAGCAATTTTTGTGCTTTGAGCTGTGTATACTGTGGAAGTACAGCGAGTCATCTGCTTGGTTCCGCTTTCAAGTGCATCCGGGCTCAGTCACGTGTTTCCTTCACTCGCTCGGTGCAGCGTCCCAGTGTTTTTCTTACTGGTTGTGTTAGGGTTGTGTTTTACGGTGTGTTTTGGGTGGCTTAGTATGCCTACCGTGTGCGTCGTCAGACAGTGCCGCACAACTTAAGGGGGGGACATAGTTTTTACAGATTACACAGGTTATTTCTTGGCCAAACTAGATGAAACTGCACTGCTTTGTCCAGTTTCTTGAGCTTTATTTAACTATCCAGTTATATTTTACACAGGTCGATTATTTCCAGAGATAATTAGTAATCACATTCTATTGTTTGCCGAAACAATAAAAAAATTATCTATGTAAGAAAACATTCTAAACCCTTATATGGATACTAGAAAGGCTAAGAAGAGCAACGCTGCAAGCTGATTTGAAATTGAACTACTTCTCAATTTACAGCACTAATGAGTTCATGGTCTACACAGCCAAAAACAAGAAAATTTTAAATTAAAATAAAAAATTTTTGAACTTCACATTGAAAATATACATGCAGCGTTGCTTTCTATGCACATTTAGCTACGCTGTGCAAAAAGAATTGTAGCTCTAGCTGTCCTAGGTCAACTTTTACAGAAGAAGCAAACAAGGGAAGTGGCCAAAATCCATGTTCTGAGAAAATGAGCAATAAAGATTAAAACTTTATTTACCATTACAGAATAAAAAATATCACAAGGTCACATACTTTTAGTGAGTTAATGTGCACCAGGCATATAATCAGACTGACTGTTAGCATGAGCATGCCTTTTTTTCAAGTTCCGCTGCAAGCTGTCAGCCGACGAACGTTTGCTTGCTGAAGCCGTGGAACGACGGCAGTCTTTTTCAGCCATGCGCTTGGAACTCTGGATGTCAGGGTTGAGGCCAAGCTTTTTCAGTATGCCTGCAGAGCTCCTCTCAATACCAGCGTTAAACTTCATGACTGTTTCGGCTACACCAGCTTCACAGCAAACAATGAAGCATGTCGGTCCTTCGGCGCAAGTGCCCTTATCATGCAGTGTAAGCACTCATTGCTGTTTTGAGTCTTGCCCCGTTGGCATCATTGCAGTAACTTCTTGTCAGAAAGCCTCTGATAAATGGGCAATAACGCCTAACAGATTTGAGGAGGCAAGCTGCGTGGATGCTTGGGTGCAGGCTCGCCCTTAGCATCTGCAGCATTTTGCCGACAACATGAGTCGGTCCCTGTTGGGCAAAATGTGTGGTTGGCCACTTCATCATTTGATGTCACATGTGTCGCGTGGTTAGTGCCGCAGGGGCACGGACACGCAGAGACTGACGCGCACACGCTGCTTGCTCGGACGAAAAAGGGTGAACCCCGCTTTATTGGGCACAGACATACCGTATTTTCTCGCATATAACCCCGCCCTCGCATATAACCCGCACCCCTAACTTTGAACTCCCCGAAAAAAGAAAAAAAATCCTCGCGTATAACCCGCATGCTTAGCTTAAAAAAACTGTTTTGGGAAGTCACAACTGCACAGTCACAATCTAGTTTACAAAAGAACTTTATTTCGAAGCGATCGCCGCAACGTTGACGGCGCCGATTCCCGTTCCTTCAGTCATCGCCCGACTCGCCGCTGTCGCTGCTGCCATCCGAGGCTTCGTCGCCGCTCTCGAAGACGCAATCGTCTTCGGTGCCATCCAAGCAATTGCTGATGGCGCACTTTTTGAAGCTCTTGCGCACCATGTCAGCCGGAATCGCCCCCCACGCATCCACGATCCACTGGCACAGCAGCGCAATGTCTGGCCTCCGCACGCGCCCCGTCGGTGTCTGACTCGGAGACACCTGACTCGGAGACAGACGCTGTCAAATCGCTGTTGTGACGCTGTTGACCAAATCAAACAAAGCACGCAAAAGTGAATAAACACGTTACGGAGGGGATCTGTCTATGACCTGTGTTGGCTTTTATTGGCTTTGCACCAGACGATGCCGATGGGGATGCGGACTGCACGGCAGGCCATGCATTGCCGTGAAGCCGACCTCTGCTTCCGGATTATTCGCAGATAACCCGCACCCCCACTTTTCAGGCGATTTTTTTTCAATTTTTTGGTGCGGGTTATATGCGAGAAAATACAGTATATACGCATGCACGCATGCAAGTTGCAGGGGGCGCCCCGCTCCAGTGGCGGCCTGAACTGTGGCGACCTCTACACCTCCCCCCTTGAAGATTTAAAGGTCCGAATGGGAGAATGGAGGACGCCAAACACATCACAACATTTCACAAGTTCAAACAACGCGGCGGAACAACGCGCCGGCCGTATCGCGTTCGTGTCACACCCTCACTACGGTCCGTGGCTGCAGGGGGAACGTTGCACGAACTGTCTTTGGGGGACCGTAGGTTCCACGAGGTTGGCAGGCTGAGGTTCCTGAAGGGGAACTTGCTGCCGCGGGTGAAGGTGGTTGCTGTGCAGCTGTCTGCAGCGTTTCTTTTCCGGAGGCAGAAGGCACAAACGGTACTAAGTGACGGCGGTTGCGCTGTAGGACGCCGCCTCTGTCCGTTTCGACCACATAGCTTCTAGGTCGTTGCCCTGGGCTGAGGACCGTAGCCTGCGCTTGGTCTGGTCGCACCCACACATGCTGGCCCGTTTGGAGTGGCGGCAGGTCTCGAGCTCCATGATGCCTATTGTAGTCATCTGTCTGCTTCCGCTTGTAACCAGCATCCTTGGCGATGACGTCTTTCCTTGGCGGCCAGTTGGGATGTAACTGGGAGTCTTGCTTCGGGACTCTGGTTCTCAGCTGACGTCCCATCAGCAGCTGGGCTGGACTGAAGCCATCGACTCCCGGAGTGTCCCGGTAGCAGAGCAGAGCGAGATGAGGATCTTTGGATTTGCGGAACAGGTCCTTGACTGTTCGTACCATCCTCTCTGCCTCTCCGTTTGACTGGGCGTAGTGTGGGCTACTGGTCTCATGCTTGAAGCCGTAAGACGCTGCAAATGCTGCAAACTCTTGTGACGAGAACGGTGGGCCGTTGTCTGACCTGACCGTTTGCGGGATGCCGTGGCGGGCAAAGATGCTTTTGAGAGCATCGATAACTGCCTGAGCTGTTGTGCTCCTCAGGGTCACTACCTCAGGGAACCTTGAGTAATAGTCCACCACTAGGAGGAACGTCTGGCCATTGAGATGGAACAAGTCCATTCCGAGAAATTCCCAGGGACGTCCAGGTAGGGCCGTGGAGACTAAGGGCGCTGCAAGGTTCACGCGGGTGGAGGCGCACTGTTCGCAGTTGGTGACGAGAGAGGTGATGTCTGCCGAGATACCGGGCCACCAAACTGACTCCCGAGCTAAGGGCTTTAGTCCTGTTGATGCCCTGATGACCTTCGTGCAACAGCGTCAAGACCGCCGGCCGAAGGGGCGTTGGGATGACTATCCGGGGGCCTTTCAGCAGGATACCAACGCAGACAGAGAGCTCGTCTACCACAGAGGCGTACTTTGAGAGGTTCAGTGGCATCTTGGACTTTCGCGGTCAACCTTGCTGGCAAAAGGATGCGAGGGCCTTGCACTCTCCATTGGACTCTTGTGCCTGTCGTATATCTTCGGGGCTAAGGTGGCAAGGCTTCCGACATGCAGCCGACTACTTGTGCTGCAAAGAGTTCCACTGTGTCTACAGGAGCGGATGCCTTGCGGGTGATGCGCGACAAGGTATCTGCTGTGGCTAGCAGCTTTCCTGGCACGT
>JALIZH010032659.1:0-20293 GCA_030522465.1 Rhipicephalus appendiculatus | reverse complement strand
CTCCTACGCTCCCCCTCTCTCGCCTCGCGACGCCGACACAGGCAGCGTCTGCTAGCGAGTTTCTTGGTTGAAAAAACCGACTGCTCGCGCTGCACAACCGTTCACTGGCTACCCCGTATATATGGCAATGGATCTTGACCTCCAAGGTGGTGCCGGTGGGAGATTTATCCTGTGCGTTGTTGAACAATAAAAAATTCGCAGCGTGCGCGTTAACTAAAAAGCGGACTGCGAGTCTCTGTGTCCAGTCGGAGTCTTCTGTCTCTCATTGCACATTAGCAGCGATTGGCATGTTCCAGTAGGAAACACCGCTCCATCCCTGCGTGCTTTACGCCTCCCCAGTTTTCTCTCCTGCGCAACGCTGCGATGAGCGCCAGCGTCAACGCCGCCGCCGGTGTAAGCGTTAGCGCCCGCTGCTTCACATCTACACATGGTTCCCTTTAGCGGAAGATGGTGTAATTTTTTATCTCTCCGCTCTCACTCCCTCTCCCATAGCAACAGCTGCGGGCGCGCGCGCTTATCCTCGCCCCTAGCAACCGGAGCAGGTGATGCGGGCGGAGTAGCGGAGAGTGAGTGGAGAGGAGGAGCGCGCTCTGGTGTGTGAGGGGCGCTCGCATCGCGGAAGCTCGGCGGAGCTCCCGCGTGTGTGGAGAGTGTAGCAGAGGGTAGGTGCAGTGCTTCGCCGCTCCTTCTCTCGCCGTTCGCTCTCTCTCCTCCCTGCGCCCCACACTCCCGTCCGCTCGCTCGCACGTATATATAAATGGAGTTAAGTGCGCGCGAAATGCATTCGCATTTCCTCACGATTCCCTTCGGGGAGGTGGGGGCATTTTTTCTCCAGTCAGACCTCCGGTCCGGGTATTGGCAAATACCTAAGCACGAAGCAGACAACGACAAAACAGCCTTTGCAACACCGGACGGGCTTTATGAGTTCAACGTAATGCCCTTTGGATTATGTAACGGTCCTGCAACATTCGAGCGCATGATAGATACTGTTTTACGTGGCCTCAAGTGGAAAAGCTGCTTATGTTATCTAGACGACATCATTATATTTTCTTCGACTTTTCTTCAGCACCTTGAGCGTTTGGACGAAGTTTTAACATGCATTTCAAACGCTGGACTTCAGCTCAATACAAAGAAGTGCCACTTCGCCAGTAAAAGCACCAAAGTGCTCGGCCACCTTGTCAGCAAAGAGGGCGTTCGACCCGATCCAGACAAGATTGCTGCCGTGATTCGTTTCCCTCGCCCAGACAATCAAAAACATTTGCGAAGTTTCCTTGGCCTGGCGTCTTACTTCCGCCGCTTCATCAGTCACTTTGCTGCCATTGCGGGGCCATTACACAAGCTTGTGACGTCGGGAACGGCCTTCGTTTGGACTGATGACTGCGAGTGTGCTTTCCAAGCCCTTAAACGTGCGTTAACATCAGACCCCGTCCTCCGCCACTTCGACGAGAGTGCACCCACATTTCTGCACACAGATGCCAGCGGCCATGGAATCGGTGCTGTCCTCCTACAGCACGACGACATTTCACGTGAGCGAGTAGTTGCATATGCAAGTCGTGCACTTACACCTGCGGAGTAGAACTACTCGATAACAGAACAGGAATGTCTCACTGTAGTGTGGGCCATACAGAAATATCGGCCATATCTTTATGGACGCCACTTCACTGTGATTACCGATCACCACGCTTTATGCTGGTTGTCCTCGCTGAAAAATTTGTCTGGGCGCCTGCAAGAGTACACGTTTGACGTGTACAAGTCTGGTAAACAGCATCATGATGCCGACGCTCTCTCTCGCTGCCCTCTGCCACTTTCATCTCCGACCACGCACCCTCATTGCCCCACAGGTGATCAAGCGGCTTCATCTTCATTCTCGTTATCGCCCCTGGCAGTTGCTGAGTCGCTATCTTCCAACCGCTGCGCTCAGTTTGCCGCGTGTCAACGTGACGACCCCTATTGTAACCGCATCATCGGATACCTCAATGGCACGCCTTCTCCACCTAATGCCAGACTACGTCATCAGCTAAGGCAGTTCAAGCTGGAGAACAATGTGCTGCAGCGCTATACTTACAATACCGATGGGCGTCGGTGGGTGCCAGTACTTCCCCATTCGCTGCGTAAGCAAGTTCTCGAAGCACTGCACGACGATCCATCTGCTGGCCACTTGGGTTTTCAGAAGACATACAACCGCGTTAGGAGCCGTTTCTTCTGGCCTGGCCTTTCTACCTTTGTGGCCAAGTATGTCGCTTTTTGCACACCTTGTCAACGCCGGAAACGACCAACTTCAGCTCCTGCTGGCCTGTTACAACCCATCGTATGTCCTGAAACGCCTTTTGCCATGGTCGGAATAGACCTGGTCGGACCACTTCCCATAACGCTATCAGGCCATCGCTGGATCGTAACTGCCGTCGATCATTTCACACGGGACGCGGAGACCGCTCCTCTACGCACTAGTTCTGCGTCAGACGTTGCCGCCTTCTTTTTGGAAGCCATTTTGTTGCGTCATGGTGCACCTCGCGTGTTGTTGAGTGATCGAGGCAAGGCGTTTTTTGTCCACGATTCCTGAAGAAGTCCTAAAAAGTTGTGGCACAGTTCATAAAACGACATCAGCCTACCACCCACAGACAAATGGCCTGACAGAGCGATTCCATCGGACTCTAACCGACATGATATCAATGTACATCGGACCAGACCACGATAACTGGGAGAAAATCTTGTCGTTCGGGACGTTTGCTCACAACACCGCTGTCCAATGAACTACCGGATATTCACCTTTCTACCTCGTCTATGGTCGTGCGCCGACATTCACTATTGACGCCGCTTTCTTCAATGTAATGACGAAAACCTCTCAAACTACGCCAGAACATTTCATCTCTAGGCTTGATGACTGTCGACAACGTGCTCGGCTCAACACGGAGGCCAGTCAACAAGACCGAAAGCAACGTTATGACAGCTTTCGTCGAGACGGCACCTTCCGTCCCGGAGGTGAAGTACTACTGTGGACGCCTGTTCGTACTCCCGGACTGTGTGAGAAGTTTCACACTTTATTGGCCCTTACGTTGTTTGTGAACGAACCTTGAATGAGCCTGAGTGAACACGTTTAAAGTTTTCACCACCACCGCCACCACCTATGGTCCTATTTAGTAAACTACAGCATTATTATCAGTCTTATGTCGACTCCCTTTTATACTCACTTCTGCTGACACATGCTCTAACGCACAAGCGTTCATACGCCCACTGAATATTTATTGATCAGAGGAGCCAGTTATGCATGTCGGGGGAGGAGCGGAAAGGAGGCGCATTTACGTTGCCCCCGCAGACACTTTCGTTTGCAGTTCTTGAAGAAAATATCTGGCGTCAGACACCTATTTTCATAAAAATATCGATACTGAATTGTAGCATTTCAAAGCAGGAGATCAAAAGTGAGCCAAGTAGAGCACTGATTGTGTCAGATATTGGTATTAAATAGCTTTGACACCGCGATCAAGAGAGCTAACTGTAAGCTAACGACTCATGAGTTGACTCACTCTGACTCTGATATAGCCGTGAGTCTGAGTCTAAGTGAGTCCGAGTGAGTACTATTTCGGTGAGCTTGAGCCCGATGAGCCCGAGTGAGTGCTGTTCAGGAAAATCACAGTGAAGCTGAGTCCAAACGAGCCCTAAGGGCAATATATATTTAATAAGACAGTCTGAAAAAGCTCCATATTTTTTTTGCCACCCATGGGTGTCGCTGACACGGTTCATATCATTTTTAAACAAACTGCGTAGCAAATGACATTCAGACTTCAGTGTGCATGTTTATCTGCGCATATTATTGTTGGTTTAGTCAGTTCATAGCTATGTTAGACACTACTACTTTCCGATGCCAATCATGGCGTAACAGAATTGATATTTGGTAGCATCAAGATACATAATTTATGGGAAAGTGGCCCTTTAGCAAATCATATTAACAAACACGCTTGAGAAATAATTAGTATATTTTGACGCGAGTGTTTGTTTACTAAACAGGCTGGACCGTTTTCTGTGTCCTCATCTATTTGTTTTACTTCTTCACGACTCTAACATGAGCCAACATGAGGAAACGTTAAGCAGACAAGGGCACATTTTAAATCTCGCTATGGGTGATGGCGCCCGAGTGTAGACGTTCTCGCTTCTGAATGTTGTTACGTACTTATTGTATTGTTGGACTCAAGACTTGCGCATAATACCTAACTTGTTCTTCCGCTTGGGTTACGTATTTAATTCTTGCTTGTAGCTGCACATACTTTCGAAAGTTTGACATTTCCACAGGTGTTATCTTACGCAAGGCTGTGATAAGTTGATTACTCACGATTTCGGTTGGTGTACTGACGCGTAATCACAGCACAATGGTTCGTTTCGTCGTGATATAGCAGATCATGTCTCCATGAATCACCACCTGCGTGTGCAAATAAAATAGGTCATATTAAGACGACAGCCTTAGATGCCTCATCAAGTACGAAAATTGACCGTGGACGTGCCACGATGGTGGCGTCAGCACGAGTGATACAAGAAACATCATCACGTTACGAAGTCATCGTGTGACGTATTCGTGTCGTCATATATAGTCCGAATTCGTGAAATCATCATGACGTTATTATGACGTCATCATTAGGTTAAATAATGTCACGCCCCACGATCACGCCATCCCTCATTACCGCTTAGTCAAACCACGGCCGATCACAGAGGCAACGCAAAGCAAGGTGAGGTGCAGTAAGCTTGGAACGCCTCCGATTTTCAAGGCAATGACTAGCCACTTTAGGTACAGAAAGGCTTCGGAAGGGGTCATGGCAGGATCAATACATCGAGTGAGAAGAAAGAGACAATGGCACCTTTGAGTCGTCTCCGGCGATTACATATGGGACCTGTGAGTATTTAAGCGAGAGTTGTACAGGCCTAATCGAGCGACTTTCGCTGCGTATCGCCGCGTGGCCTTGAAGTGAAGAACGAATACCCCATGACAAGTCCAGTGACAAGAAAATTTAGTTGTGGCGTTGCAGATGTACTACACGAGCCTACAGCGAACGGGTTTGTCGGCTCGTCTATCTACCTCTCTGAATACCCTTCCTCAGTGTCCGAGGTCGAAACGCAAGGAGCGCGCGCATCTACTAGCAAAGTAGTACGCTAGCGCGAGTGTCTGTTTGTTCGTGTTATAGGAGCCTGGCGTTTCTTACGTGGACTTGGGCGACGGCTTCGGAAACTGACGAAACAATGGTATAGTACGTCCACGCAATACGGAACGTACAACTCGCCATATTGTTCAATTGGCAAATTGTGCTTCGCCTACAAGCGTAAACAAGCATAACCAAGTAAACAAGCTTTCGCTTACATAACCGGGCATGGCCGTGCAAAGCCGCCGCCATTTTAAGAAGGAAGTGTGTTTTATGTTTAGGTCACCCGCTCTTTATCCACCATCGACTTTGTGCTGTCGTGACCTTTCACGTGACTTAATCATAGCTCGGCACACTCACTCATGAGTGCACTCAACTCACACTCACTCACACTCATTTGAACGTGGTGAGTTGAGTATGAGTGAGTACTCATGCGTGTGAGTGGACGTGAGTGTGAACGTGAGTGAGAACTCATGAGTGTGAGTGGTCGTGAGTGTGAACGTGAGTGAGTACTCATGAGTGTGAGTGGACGTGAGTGTGAACGTGAGTGAGTGCGAAGGCTGAAAAAATTGTGGTGAGTGAGTTTGAGTGAGTACTCCCTTAAAGTGCCGAGCTATGGAGCTCGGCACACTCACTCATGAGTGCACTCAACTCACACTCACTCACACTCATTTGAACGTGGTGAGTTGAGTATGAGTGAGTATTCACGAGTGTGAGTGGACGTGAGTGTGAACGTGAGTGAGTACTCATGAGTGTGAGTGGAGGTGAGTGTGAACGTGAGTGAGTACTCATGAGTGTGAGTGGACGTGAGTGTGAACGTGAGTGAGTGCGAAGGCTGAAAAAATTGTGGTGAGTGAGTTTGAGTGAGTACTTCCTTAAAGTGCCGACCTATGGACTTAATATAAACCGAAATTGGTATGGCATGGTGAACCTAAATAAAAGGTTATAAAATTATAATAATAAAACTATGATATGTAACTCTTTATTTAGACACCTCCGATTCTTTGCTGCCGTGGTCATTCCGTTCACTTCACACATACGAAAATTAGCGTAGCAGGGCAACCGTATGCCGAAGATGAACGAATGCTCGTAACGTGGAATTGTTATGAACATGTCATGTGCGTCATGACGTAAATGACAAGATACTATCGTGATTGCATTGTAATTGTTTCCTTACTGTATTTTGTGCACGCCCGTCACGTAACCACATGACGGGCGTCTGTGACAACCATGAAGGACAGGTCATGACATCAATGTAATGAATTATATCATGACATGAATTACGCAACTGATATCGTGCATATGTTGTGAAGCCGTGGTTGTTGTTTCCTTATCATGGGTTGTGCGTTAACATGCATGTACCCGTGACGAATGCGCGGTAATAAATTACATGTGAAGACGTGAATTACAAATCAGAACGGCATTATATGCACTTAATGAAGGGTATGACATGAATATCCTAAACTACCATATTTAATTGCAGTAAATTTTTTACCTGTGACACTTATATATGCATGTCATAATAAAAACTATGTTACATTAGATATATTAGCCTTTACATATACCGTATTTACTATAATACAACAAATACAGGTTACCCAACTCTTTGTTAGTACTTTGTAATAGTGTTTAACGGGTTTGTGTCGACATTGTGCACAATATATTTCTCCCTCTAGGCGTGAAGGTGTGGTCCACGTGCCCGTTAATTCCTTGCAACGCACACAACTACTTCACTTGCCAAAGGCAAGCAACGCAATCACGGCCGGGCTACTCGTTCTACCCCTCAGTGCGATACGCATCCAAGCAGCGTCATAGGCAACTCCCCCCCGCCTGCTTCGCAAAACATCGGCCCCTATAGCAAGTGGGATCTGCCGCACTTTCATTTTTAGTAATATCACAACCAATTGCATAGCGTGCAGTTTCGGTCTCAGTTCCAGTTTATTAAGAAATGTTCAACACACAACGATTGATTGTGTGCACTCGAGGGTCCCAATATTGAACCAAGGCAGCAAGACATTTGGTAATGAAAACAAAATATATATGGCAGGTAGGCTAATAAAGCTGAAAGTAATAACTCCGTAAATAAAAAAAAATTAGCATATACGATGCTATACATGCAAAATAATTGCAAATGAGTTCTCCAGATTCCGCTAGGTGGCGCAATGGTTATGAATGGAATAGTTGAGAACCAATAGTTTGTAGTACAAGGACACTGAATCCATGAATGTTTCTCAGCAAGGAAAATGTCCTAGTTGAAAAAAAAAGAAAAAAAAACGCCAGGCCGGCACTGAAAGCGCAGCACAGTCAGAGCAAAAGCTGGAAGAGTGGCATTTCTAGAACCCATTGTAAACTCTCTTGGGGCTACTAATACAAGTACGCTTCCAAGGTACTCACTACACCTTTGTTGGTGCTGTGGCTGATGACCATGAAAAACTATGGCTGATCCCTTCGTAACGGGTTTGATGCATTCAACGACCCAGTCGTGACCCAGTCGTTACCCACTTCATAGTGTGTGACACTTGGTTGTTATTTTTTTTCTATCACGCTGTATTACAGGGGTCTCAAACACGCGGCCCGCGGGCCGCATGCGGCCCGCGAGGCTCTTGGTAGCGGCCCGCGGCCCACACATGACTGTCCTCGCCCCACATTTTCTTTATTGTCTTATTAAGTATGTTCCTGAGTGACACAGGCCTGACTGGTTTAAGGCATTGCCTCCGTGAGGCATCCCATGTGTTCACTTTGTTTTGCAACATAACCGTGAAACAAAAGTTATGTTTTCACAGTCGGTGTCCAAATTTGAGTCATCTTGGAGACCGGTATCAACATGTCGTTGGAATCCTGGCGCTAAATCTCCTTCAAGAATGGCCTGCATAGGAGGTTTGCGAAAGTTTATTTTCAAATTGCAGCGTTGGCTGGCAAATTCTACGCCCCCCCCCCCCCCCGCTCCTACTACTTCCCTGCTCCGGCCCTTGTGGGACTAAATTGTGTGACTGCGGCCCGATGGCTGAGGTGAGTTTGAGACCCCTGCTGTATTGCATATGTTGGCGTGGTTACTTCACAACGTAACGCATGTATAGGCTCTTTTTTGCGAAGTGGTTTCGAGCGCCGGCGTGGCATTGTGGTAGAATCCTGGGCAACGACGCAGATGGTCCAGGTTCGAACTCCGTTCCTTTCCGGATATTTTTTTTCTTTTTTCGCTTTTTTTCCCTCAATTCACGCGATAGTGGTTACGGACACAGGCGATGATGCGGACAACTACGGCGCTAAAAACGGCACTTGTCGCTATCTCATAACAGTTTTCACTGTAAAAGGTCGTCCTGGTCTGAGGATAGAACCCGGCACTAACATGGCCGATTGCTAGCATCGTGCCCAGCTGAATCAGTACAGCCACCGCCCCGGATAAGCGCTCGCCCCGGCTTCAGTCCCTAGAGCATGGCGACTTTTCTACAAATAAAATGCTTTTATTCTGAAAAATCTGCAGGAATTTCACTGTGGCTTCGTGCGACAAAAGGTTCGTTGTCATTTAAACCATTCATACATAAAAAAATATTTAGATCTAAGAAAACACGTGCAGTACACTATACAAGAATTTGATTTATAAAGAGAACTGCCCAACATATGGAAAATATAAATAAACATAAATTCCCAAACAGGCCAGTGAACTGCCAATACAAAATGAAACTTCCTAACTCATACTTGTAAATAATATGTTTTTTTAAAAAGGCAAGCTGTGTCAGACATTCTGAACTTTAATACTTGAAATCAGTGATGTCCTTTTTTTTCTTGGTATGTGTCACATTTAGCTTGTCCAAAGTTAAAACTGCAGGCTAATCTAGTGGTGGTAGCATGCTAGAGCAATCCAGAATAATTGAACTAATAAGCAAGCTATTTGATTCGCACATGGAGGTGCTATGTTAAAATGAACTTTTAGTGACAGTGCCATAGCCTGGTTCTGAATGTGCTCAATCGTGGAGAGGGGACGCTCATATGCGCGTTTACCGGAATTAATCACACATCTTTTATAACTATGTATGAGCGCAAAGTACAAAGAGAATAATTTGTGAACTGAAAAAAAGAAAGATCGCCACACTTTTATTGAAACCTGTTTTCTGTTCAATATAAGCGACATGACTCACGAACTAAAAATTTAGGTGTTATTTTATCCAAAAGAATGATGCACAGTTAGCCCTGGGGATAAGATGGCTGTCAAAAAGCCGGCAGATCCCACGCACTGTGGGAATCGATGTAATGCGAAGCAGCCAGGAAGGAGCAAATCATGCTTTACATAATTTGCATGTCATGTTTTACATGTTACGACATGTCATTTGTTTTCGTCATACAGTCACGTCGCGATATACCAATTTTGGTGTATGTCAAGCTAGCGAACTGGACGCAAGCGCACCATGAGCGTGGCATGCAAATGGCATTGTAGATGACATGCATGCCAAGATTTTCATGTTACCACCTGCCACTTATGTTCGTTATACGGTCATGTCACTCAATACCAAATTTGCTGTATATCAAGCTAACGAAACGGCCGCGAGCACGCCATGAGCGTGGCATGCAAGTCATGTCGCACATGACAAGTCATGATTTCCATATTACCACTTGTCATTTATGTTCGTCATACAGTCATGTCACTCCATACCAAATTTGGTGTATATCAAGCTAACGAAACGGCCGCGAGCGCGCCATGAGCGTGGAATGCAAGTCATGTCGCTCATGAAGTCATGATTTCTATATTACCACTTGTCATTTATGTTCACCATACAGTCATGTCACTCAATACCAAATTTAGTGTATCTCAAGCTAACGAAACGGCCGCGAGCGCGCCATGAGCGTGGAATGCAGGTCATGTCGTTCATGACATGTCATGATTTCCATATTACCACTTGTCATTTATGTTCGTCATAGAGTCATGCCACTCAATACCAAATATGGTATATCTCAAGCTAACGAAACGGCCGCGAGTACGCCATGAGCGTGGCATGCAAGTCATGTCGCACATGATAAGTCCTGATTTCCATATTACCACTTGTCATTTACGTTCGTCATACAGTCATGTCACTCAATAACAAATTTGGTGTATATCAAGCTAACGAAAGGGGCCGCGAGCGCGCTATGAGCGTGGAATGCAAGTCATATCGCTCATGAAGTCATAATTTTCATACTACCATTTGTCATTTATGTTCGTCATACAGTCATGTCACTCAATCCCAAATTTGGTGTATGTCAAGCTAACGAAACGGCCGCGAGCGCGCCATGAGCGTGGCATGTAAATCATACTTTTCATGACAAGTTATTCATGATTTTCATGATATGACCAGCCATTTATGTTCTTCATACAGTCATGTTATGCCATACCAAATTTGGTATAAATCCCATTAACGATACGGCCAGGAGAGCACAAAGTCGTAGGCGGATAGATAGATAGATAGATAGATAGATAGATAGATAGATAGATAGATAGATAGATAGATAGATAGATAGATAGATAGATAGATAGATAGATAGATAGATAGATAGATAGATAGATAGATAGATAGTTAGATAGATAGATAGATAGATAGATACGCTCAAAGTCACCGAAGTTCGCTAAGAAATGCTTCGCATTTAAAATTACTTTTGGTATGCAAGGGAGAACAGTTTGAGATAGTTTCAAAAGTTGGCAAATCAGGTGACCAGTGTCATGCAATGACAGCTCGGAGACAAGGAAGTACCGGCAGGCTTTTCTGCTTACGCATCGACATATTACGCATCGACAGGCTTTGTCGAGCTCTCCGTAGAGCAAGACAGAGTCGCTGCCGCGAAACGGGCCGCTGCCGCGAGACGGGAGCGGCGACGTGGCGATCCCGAACTTCGGGCTCCCCGCTGCTTCGCATCCACACACGGTTCCCTTTAGCGGGAGATGGTGTAATTTTAACGCGATAGCGTTTAAGTGCTCGTTTCGCAGAAATTCCGGCGTCGGCGTCGGCGTCAGCGTCGTTGGTTGTGAGCGAAAAATCATTATTTTGTCCGTGACCGAAAAATCGAGAAAGATGCAAATAAAATAAATAATAAAAACTTCCGCATCCGAGTGAGGATCGAACCCGGGCCGTCTGCGTGGGAAGCAGGTGTTCTACCACACAGCCATGCCTCTTTATTTTTTTTTCTTTAGCTTGGAAATACAGTGAATATAACTTCATCTGCTTGGTAATGCAGTGAAAATAACTTTCATGCTTCGCAAACGCAAGCGTCTGTTATATAGGCGTCGCAATATAACATGTAATATCCCAGGAATATTGCGTGGTACAAGCGTACATTGCCATCGGGCGTCAGAATATGCGACTATCATGACGATTTCATAGTTTAAAGCCGGCCACCCATTACAAACGGCACACACCTTACTGCGCGTATTCCCTTAACGCCACGTAGTGGGTGCATAGCAAGTATGCACTAAGTGGTTGAAGTAGGCACTCGGGACAGGATGTCGCTATCGCGTTAAACTCTTAAAGGCGAAGATTACGCGTCCCCCAATTTTTTTTCTTTCTTTCAGTGTTCATGTTTTTACTCGATGCGTTTTTTTTTCGCATGTTTTTTTTTTCTTTCACCTGCGAAAAGGCGTTGCGATTTGGTGCTTTTGAGCGATGAGAGGGACGAACGACGCTTCGCGCCTTCGCGTGGTGCATTGGGAGAGGCCCGATCATCTGTGGTGTGGGTGTGGTTGTATGTACGTGCGTGGTGCATCTGTGGGTGCCCGTGGTGCATCTGTGCGTGCCCCACAGGACGCCACTGTCACCGATATCGCCCTGTGCTCTGGAGGTGTTAAGGGATCCGCTGCAGTCAGGCCGCCCGGCTGTGCCCTGCTCTCGGCCGTCGCCGAGAAGCCTTGGCGCCCCTTCCATCCCGCGCGATGCCAGCTGACGTAACTGCTGTGTCTGTCTCTCTGCCGATGCCAGGACGCCTTTGGCGTCAGGGTCGCAGTGGAGGGGCTGGTTGTACTGGCGAGGTCTTCCGTCTCTATCGCCACCGAAGCGGTGTTTGGTCGGGCTCCCGGGCCGGTGGACGACAACAGCGTCGGGCAGAAGGTGAGCCCGTTCCGCGCATGAGGACCTCGAATCTTCTTGCCTTGCACTCCGGCATCCACCCAGCCAAATCTTTACGCGTCGCCTCCCCTCCGCGCCGTGGACGCTTTCCCGCGTGAGCATAACGAACACTCGCCTTCATTTCGCTTACCCCCCTTTCGCATATTTCAAGTGTACTTATCGTTATAATTTTAGGAGTTTTATCAGCAGTTGCAGGACTGAGCTGGAGGCGAGCTGTTGCTCATCGCATGTCGTCTTTGCATGCATGGGCGACAACCGGCTGCCTTTTCTAGACCGGTATATAATGAATTAAGGAGAGGATGATGTGGGGATCTGAGGCATGCCCGTAGGCTTTGCGCGGGCATTTCGCCGTTTGGCCGGTCCGCCTCCTTTCCCATGCTCTTGTGACAAGTGACGAACGATAGCGCCCCGCGCCGGTTCTCAAGATGGCGCTACGCGTGGTGTCGGGCCGCGAGAGTCGGCGAGACCGAGTCACTTGCGCGGCGGGAACTCTCTCTCTCTCCTCGGGTACCTCGGGCAGCACACGGTAAGCACGTGTTTTCGTTTGCGTCCGACGTCCCCTTTGGGAATCGCCGGACTGCAGCCTGCCTGGGTGCCTCGCCATCCTCGGCGGGCGTGTTTACCTTTGTGGTAGATCCGGTTCCGTACGGATAAGCCAAAGAGCGGTACCTAGTGCTCGTGCTTGGTCGTACTACGCTGAGCCGCACTTGCCGGAGGCCCACGCGTACGAGATTTGCCCTAGCTCGCTACCAGGCCCAGTGGTCATCGCGAGAGTGCGCAGCATAGCCGCGCGGGACCTTTTCCGGAGCGGCGCGTCAAAGCTCGCCATTTCCAGCTGCGACGTGCTCGCGATTTCCCCCGTTTGGTGTACCGCCCGCGTGCTCCGGGAGCCCATTGCTCCCCGCGTCCTGGGAGCGGACTGTGTTTTGGGTACCACCAAAGGCAATAAAGTGTTTGTGTCTGTTGTTAGATCGAACACTGTTTTTGCCGCGCGGCTCTAAACGCTTCGCTAGAGGAGCGCGCGAAGAGCGGTGCGCAGGCGATGGTATAAGCGGCTCTGTTGCTCGCTTAGCCTGAACCCGCGGTAGCCTCCACTACGGTGAGTAGTGAGGGTAGCACACTGTCCTGCGTGGAGAGGGTCCACAATTCAACGTCACCAATGACTTCATGTACCCGGTCCAACCTCGTCACCAACCCCTCTCACCCAGGTCGAAGAACGGATGGTGTCGTCGAGGATACCTTTCATGAACACTCGAGGACAGAGCCTTGGCTACGGGCTGCACGGCATGCGGGGCCAGGTGATAAGCTTACCTAGCTAGGCCTATCAACAACCAAGAAGCAACCAAACTAGACTTCAGAATCATCCAGTTTCGCCGTTTCACGCCTCGCGAGACTGCAAGCTTCGCAATTTTTTTTTTCATGCGGCTCGAGGCGCGTGTTTACTTCGTTTTTGCAGTGTTCCCGTGGCTATAATACACAGAGCGGTGTTCACATAATGAAACTACACGTTTATGAGCATTTCAATTCTGTGAAGTCTCACAGACGAGCAACAAAGCTGGGTAGCACGCTGATTTATTTACTTCATTTACTCATGTGTTTATTGACAACTTTGGAATTTAGCGTATGCTTGTTTCAAGCAATCTCAGTAGATTTACGTTTATTTGCTGTCGATTTTTAGTGAGCCACTGGTAAGTAGTGGGGCTTGCCCAGTTTCTGTGGCACATATTTGCGAGCTGTTTTCTGTTGAGGAGGTACATACTTTGAGAATAGATAACTGTTCGTGTAGGTACACGTAGCCTAGTTATATAGAGTTCCGCTGTTAGAGAGCATGGTAAAAAACGACACCGCAGTGCTTTCGCTTGTGAGTAATTTTAGGTGAGGGCATTAAAGATCTCGTGAGGATTGTTCATCAGTGAGTCATTTCTCTGTCACATTGCCACCGTTCTGCTCGTCCTTTAGATTGCGTTATACGTTGCGGATTGGCTCCATAGGTCGTTAGTCTGTCTTTACGGAGTCTATTCGCTAACCTCGTATACGCGCTTACAAGTCCGGCGTCATACTGTGTTTATATATTATATAAAAGTCTATTAAACGGCCATTTATGATTGAACTGGCCCCAGTGGCAACAAATGTGTTAGCATTCTCAGGTGGTACCTGTTTCAATCAGTCACTCAAACGAAAAACGCTGCTGAACTACAAGAACTATTATTGCGATAGCAATTATATGGACACTCTCGGCTGGTTTCCGCCATCGGCGTCGCCGTCATGTCCCGTATATGTATATGTATGTATATATTTATAAAATCCACAAAAATAATTAAGACAAATGTTTCCGACGCGTGCCATCGAACGAGGGACCTCTCGCCCTGCAGCGCGCGGCGCTAACCGCTGAGCCGCGAAAGCGTACATCCTTCAAAGTTCAAACGGCGAGCTATTTATATACAGTGAGTTTTCAGCGTGTTTTCAGCATTACCAGCTAGATGGCGCAAAGGCCGGGCGCGACGGGGCTTAGTTCGGCGCCCCGCTAGTCGCGACGCCCGCACTCATGCGCTCATCTACCTCGCGCTGCCTCGCGCACTTTGCCCCGTGGGGGGTAGACACCCTTGCGCGCGCGCGCGCTTATCTCGCGGTGGGGGGAGAATTGGGCTTTCACCGGAACGATTGCGTTGTAGTTACCGAGAGCACGAAGGTCACTTCGCTCGCGGCAGTCACCCCGTTTGCGAAAAGAACGCGCTATTCAAACACAGCGAAGTAACAACTGTGACACTTGTTAGCTCGCGCTCGTCTGTACCTGTGAATACGTTTCGTGCGTCGTTTTTGTTTGTGCAGCGTGTTAAGTGTGCAGCTCTGAACGTTGTTAGTTCTCTCTCGTCCTGTGCGTGTTGTTTTCGTGCGTCATGTATGCGTGAGCAGCACGCTGCACGTTTCGACCTGCTTGCCATTGGTCGCTTGACATTCCAATTTGTTGTTATCGCGTTCATTGCTTCGCCTTGTGGCAAAACTGCGACTTTTTTTTGCTATGAGGCTCGAATGCATGGAATTATCAGGGCGTTTTAATGAAAAAAAAAGATCGAAATTTTAATGCATAATCACGGTAGACACTTCGGCTGTCGTCCGATGCATGTACCGCTACACAAATGTCATGTGAGAGCATTGTACGAGGTTGATCGTTACCTTATAGAAAGATAAACCACAATAAATCAAAACGAAAAATCATCCATTGTGGGTGGTATTTATATTAGATATGCATATAACTTGCAAATTAGGTAAATTTGTTCCTTCCTATCGAACACTCGTAGCATTATCAAGTACGTTTGAAAGACACGCAATTGTCACGAGATCGAGTGTCGCTATGACCAGGGCTGGGCAGTATCGAAGATACATGTATCTTAGATACCATCTTAGATACTCTTTGGGTATCTTGTATCTGTATCGCGACACGTCTCGTAAAACGAGTATCTGTATCTGTATTTCCGATACATTCAATAATGTATCGTGTATCTTGAGATACAAGATACTGCTATAGAAACGCCACCCTGCGAAACAACAAACGTCAGCTGAACTCTGTTTCTCAAGCTGATACTGCTGCCACTAAGCCACCTCAATAAAGCTAACGACAGTGATATTCCTTTGTCTTTTTGCCAGAGTGCTCCAGTGAGCATAAGAAATAAGGTCTATACGCGTCTTTACTGGTGGAGCAAAGTCACGTGATGGCGCTCGAGCCATCTCGACAAAAACAAGCGCGCGAACGTCTACGTGCAGCCGACCTTTTGTTACTCCATATTTTCTTTCTTTTTAGCTGATGTCGGTGCCATGAACCTTGTTTGCAGCCACGGTACTGTGCTGCGTACCACAGTGCGTGCAGCGTCTTTCGCTCAAATTAGGATGCGGCTATAGTGTCATTATCGAAGTTTGTCTTGCGTGGTGCTTCGTTGCAGTCTCAAAAATGCAAGAATGTGGTTGCTTTGCGTCTCGCTGCTTTCACACAGATTTGACAGATCTCTTCGATGTAAGCTTGACTTGCACACTATGAGATTGACTGCACACTATGAGATTATATGCCAATTAGATTCTAACAACCGTCGCTCCACCGGTGTCGATGCTATATGCCATAGAACAAGCATTTACGTAACAGATGATATATTGGCGTTCTGTATCTTTGTTCTTCGTGCTATATTATGCCAGAACATTTTTTTGAATGATAGCTTGATTGTTAGCACAAATGCTCTCTTTGCTGTGCTCCGTTTGCATGCCACACATTACCTAGGCCTCTGTGCAGTTTTTTTTTCCATTTGTTAACTGTAATAAATCTTTTGTAACCTCCTCCTCTATTCCTTCTCTTATTTATTCTTATTTTTAATTGACTGCGTCATTGCTACTATTTAAATATCTACATTCCATGTGAGTTTACTGTTCAGGCGATGTTATGGCCAAGGTAAAATAATCTGAGCGTGCCTAGTGCTTCCAGGAACAAAAATTCTGCTTACGATTTGAGTTTACATTATAGCAATGGAAATTGTAACGAAAAATCTTAAAGACGTAAGGAAGGGTATTTGAGAAACATAATATCAAGTACTACGGTTTTCTCATCAGCGTCCCTACGAGCCCTTTAGTGCTATTTTCCGTGAACACTGAATTTTCTGTTTTCTGACCTTAACACCTAAGTTGACGATACATCATGCTTTATTTTCCTAGCTTTTAGGGGGTGCCGCCTGTATCGTGTTTATAAAGGGTGTCACGTAACTGGAACCAAATATATACAAAGAAGTGCTTAACCTGAACTGAATAAAACCATAGGGACTATGATAAAACCAACGATGGGGTTTACTGCCATGTGGCTCTCATTATGGTATCGTTATATTGCGCTTAATTTTTTTAACTAGGATGAGAGATGTAACATTTCTGCTATTGACTTTGGGGCCAAGTGTGTTTCTTTGCGTTTTAGAGGGCATTCTAAAACGACAGATCTGACTTTTTGTGGAAAATTACACGCTACGTAGTGATTTTCCCGGCGTTTAAAGAAAGCCGGAGAAATATGACCACGTTACTGCGCTCGTACGCTATTGTGCTGCAGCGCTCTCAGACGTGCTTCGAGCGTACCGCGGCGAAATGAGGGGGTCGTCGCTTAGGCATCGGCTCCACAGCGCGTCACCATTTCTGACAGCCACACGCGGCAAAGAAACGCCATCGTCCCTGACAAGCGACAGGCTGACGGTCCGAGCCAGTTGTTTTTTTTAAAAGCCAAAATATATTCATCATGCAGCATGTACGCCGCCAAAAAAAACAATTGCATCGGTCGTTTTTAAATGCGTTCTACGATGTGACGAAGCGCACTCTGCACTAAAGTGAATAATAAAAATGCTACATAATTGACCATGGTTAATCAACCAACTAAGCGCAATACAAAAATACCATAACGAGCGCCGAAATCCGGTAAACCATATGCCATTGGTCTCATTCAGTCACGGTTAAACGCGTTTTTCTTAATATTTGGTTCTACTTACGTGAAACACCCTACATGTATACTTATTCACCTAGTCATTTTTTTTATCGCGGAACTGCCTTGCCATTTGACTTAGGTGTATTCGCTTTTCCCTTTTTAGGTCCCTGTAAAGTACTTTTTTGTGTATTACAAAAGAACTGGTAAGCAGGCCAGAAGTTGCAATAGTGTGAATAGAAGTGATATCCTGCGACGCTTTTTGCCACGTACAATACATCTGGGAAGCTTCTGGGCGGCAGAAGTTCTCTAAGAGAGGAGATAGTAAAAGATGGCACGTTAGTGAATATGTTGCTAACGAAGAGTTGAGTTTACGCAAGTTGATAGGCAGAATATGAAAAATAACTGCAGTTTTAAATCCTCAGTGAACTGTGATCGCTGCGTCTTCACATGATGATTCACCAGAAATATCGCTACCAGCGTTATTGCTGCTCTTCAGCTGTCGGGTGATCAGCTTCTACGAAAACGGTAATACGCTTATGGACAAGGTTACACTATGCACCGGTATTTTTGCCATCTTGCGGAGGCTTCTTATTGAAGTTCTTGCAATTAATGGCAACCCGCTAGCTGGTCGCCAAGTAGAGCAGCGACACCCGTGAAACACAAAAGTGTCAAGTAAACAAATGCCAATAACTTGTTTCGGAATGAAACTACTATACTTTAAGCAAGAACAACATAACTTTCTGGATTCAAACACATATTTCATTAAAATAAACAAAGTTGGTCGCAGTTAAGACATTTTCAAGCAAACACTTCTGTACATAGGTATTTGAGTCGTAATTATATAGCTCTATAATAGAAAATTGTCAAATGTATCGAAGTATCTTAAGATACAGTTGGGAAGTATCGTATCGGATACATCCATTCTGGAAGTATCTTGTATCTGTATCTCCGATACTTTTTGCCCGAGTATCTTCTATCGTATCACGATACAATTTCAAAGTATCTTTGCCCAGCCCTGGCTATGACCGAAGAGTTGATCAATTCTAGAGGAGTTGACTTTGCGCGCAGACGCCGGTAAGCTTCGGAAGCAGGAATTATGCTGACTTCTCCCCATTGTCCACCAGCAAGTGCAGTCCTGTGGTTCGGTCGGTGATAAAGAGGCGGCACGATGATTGGACGCGATCACCCGTCGCTGTTATTGACGATCGGCCTGAGCATTTCACCTGCCCCACGAACAGGGTGGCACACATCTACGAGCTACAGCACGAAAACGTTGGTGAAAGAAGCATTAGTTCTGCGAGGAAAATCTGCGCTCAGGTTTGTGGAATGGTCGTTGCACAGATGGTAAAGTGGGAGGTTGCCGATGTGGGTAGGGTCAGTCACTGAAGTTGCGAGTGTTTCATAATTCGAGACGCAAGTCGGCTACTTGAAATGCGAGCTCTTTCACCGTTTCTCGAAGAGAATGTACTTGAGCAATGGCATTGTGCATTAACTGCACTTTTAGGTTTTATATTTCTCATATAAACGATAAGCTAAAAAAAATTATATTTCTCGTACTTAAATGTCTAGTTTTTTCTCTTAAAGGTGCTCGTGCGCAAACGCTTTCCTTCAAAATTGTTACGAATATTCTGCAAAATTATTTTACCCAGTTACATTCTGTTTATAATAGCATCCGCAACCATTTCTTTATCTCATTCCAGGAGTTATCAGTGCTTTGCCGACAGGGCTCACAGGGTTGCCGAAAGCACGTTTTAGCAAAGTGTAAACCTTGTTACCTTCTCATTTCGTGTTAGTTTCCGTAGATATGCACTTATTTACCTTCGCTCGGCTGTACAAATAAACGAAAGTCATTTTAAAATAACCGTGGAAACAAAAAAATATACGAAGGCTACTCAATTCTATGGAGATAATTTTCTGTTTAACGTTTGTGTCCTAGAAATATATTGATATTTATTAGCAATAATGTAAAGAATAACATTACTTACGGTTGTCAAAATAGTACATTGAGGCATTGTCAATGTGTTGCATGAACCTCCATACTTCAGTCATGTGTTTTCTGAAATTGATCACAGCAAATTAACATTCGCCCAAACACTAACAGCTTACAGTCTTACGGAGCGCCTCCTTTTGCAAGAAAGGTCGTTGACGTTTGCAGATGTGTCGTATTAATACCAAGTTTACTTTCAGCGTAGCAGCTATACTCTTCTCCATTAGTTGAATAAAAAGTCCAAAGTGTTTGAGTCGAATTCCACAACTGCAAGAAGCAAAAAAAAGGCAGCCTCAGTGATTTCCGCGTAGCCACGAGTAAGAAAGTTAAATGCCTAATACTCTGAAGCGTATGCGCGCTTTACTTTTAAAGTAATTCCCCTTTTTGTCAATGCAAATGATATATATCTGAGTTGAAAGCGAATTGAAACATCCAATTCAGGCACATGGTTTTCGTAGCCATTTTTATCACCACTGCCTGGGGAGGGTTGGGACGAGATACGTCGAATGGGTGGCAACTGGAACTTCGATCGAAAGGGCTCGGTCCCGCTATCTCGACAGAGGTCATTATACAGCTTATACAGTTGTACGTGCTGTCCTCTCACCACTTTCTTCACATGAAAGCATAATAGCAAGAAAACCATAGAGTTCCCCTGCAA
>JALIZH010032658.1:0-26008 GCA_030522465.1 Rhipicephalus appendiculatus | reverse complement strand
GAAGGGAGGGAGTTGCCGAAGTCCCTGAAGCTTTAACGAAATCACTTTCGATCACTTTTCATTACGTCCGCGAAATACTTGTTCATGTACTTAGAGTAAAATGGTTCTCTGCTACTGCCGTACTATCTCTGAATCGAGGTACCATTCTGTTATGTTTGATTTAGGTGCACAGGCAAGCCACCGTAAATATATATGTAACATATGCTGCTGCTGTTAGCCGTCGCGCCGCACACCCGCGACAGCGCCAAGACGCCGCACCACCGCACTCCCATCGCCAGCTCCCACCGCCGCAATCGACGCCACACCACCCGCGTGTTGTCCATCACTACGCTCCGGGAAAGACAAACGTTTGGCGCGCCTCGGACAATCGCCTGCTCTGCTACCACTGCAGGGTGAGCAGGCCACACCTACCGCCGCTGCAGTACCGCGAGATGGGACGGCGCCACGACCACAGAGGAGTGAACGACCACGCGACATCACGGAGTACCTTGCAGGAGTGCTGTGTACTGCCTCATGCCCTTTGCGTTCTCAGTCAATGGGCCGCTACACATCACCGCAACAATTGAAGTACAGCAACCCTGCCCCGGCCGATCTGTGAGCCCCTATCAGGAGAAATAAAAACAGCAACCAATGGAGTTGCAATTACTGTCCGCCGCAATACCGAAGATCATCCGCCGCCTTCGACGACGACGCGACGATGTCTTTAGAACACGCCGCCAGCCATATGCAGCCTTGTCGACAAAACTTGGCCGCCGAAAGAAGACGAAGACTTGACGTAGCAGCCGCCGAATAAGTCGACGCAGCTTTGTTCCCACGCCACGACCTAACCGTAACGCCAGACGACGAACTAGTGACTTAGACGTGCTGATATACTTATAACTGTGGGGGGTTTAACGTACCAAAATCCCATATGATTATGAGGGATGCCGTAGTAGAGGGATCCGGAAATTTCGACCACTTCTTGTTCTTTCACGTGAGCTTATAGCTAGGTACAAGCACGTAAATCTAAGTACACAGGACTCGAGCATTTTCGCCTCCATTGGAAATGCGGCCGCCGCGGACGGGATTCGATCCCGCGACCTTGGGGTCAGCAGTCGAGCACATTAACGACTAGACCACCGTTGCGGGTTCATCAAGGAAAAGGAAGGGTGATGTTAATGAACTTCAGCAGGGGCACCATGATAGCATCCACCAAAGAAATCGCAGCCGCCAGCGCTGCGTTTGCCTTCAGGGATTCTGACGAAACTACAACGATGATCCCTACTACTACAGCAACCTTGGACATCGTTCCGAGCTTTCCGACTTACAGAAGTAAACAGCTTCAAGGTTTTTTGGAAGAATACAGGAACTGCTTTTCGTCGTCATCAAGGGTTCGGCGAACGCCACTTCCCAAGCATCACATCGTAAGAGAAGAAATCGCTCGACCACTTCGTCAGAGCCCTGACAGTGCCCTGATGGCTGAAGAAAGACTGGGAAGTACGCGGAACTCTCTATTTTGCGAATTCCTGCCCAGAACATTAAAAGTAAAAGTACAAGCAATTCACGCTGTACACTGATAGAGGCGTGAACAGTCGTCGACCGTCGTGAAATCTGATCAGCAGCAAGCCACGTCCGCAATTATTCATGCGGCATTCAACGTTCCAGTCGTATCATCAGTAGCCGCGCTAGTTTCAGAATAAGCTGTACTGTTCGCGTTGAGCGCTCAAGGTTAACAGAACCATCTACAATTAACGAAAATGTCCATAGAAAATGTCCGGCACGGCGTGCACAAAGCAGTGGTTACACGTGTAACGAATCATTTACATAAGAACAGACAAAGCAACTATCGTGGCGATATCAGCGGGAACATGGCTCCATTCGTTCGTGGTATGGGGAATCATTGTAAATAAAAAGCTGTTTTCGTCGGAAAGTGCCTGTTACCTTAATCAGCTGATTCATTTGTATAGCACCAGTACATTGATTCAACTTAGAGTAACTGATGCTTTCGTATGTTTGCTGTACGTGCTGCTTTTTGATTAGCACGATTTCGGGGTCTTTTGTGAGTAACATGTGTAGCTGGTTAAGAACTTGTGAAATATATTCTGCTTACATTTTTTAATCGTATCTTCTGAGTGTTCAAAAGCGATTGACGCAGCAAGCGCGATGCTTGCGGAGTGACTGTCTTGCCTTACCTGTTCGGTGCACATTGGTTGTGGATTGATGGGCGAAGTCCCCTCCGCAGTGCTGTAGCGCTCATTTCTAAAACAAACATGAAAATTTTGTGACGACTTATGAAAGCAACATATTTGACGAAGTATAAAGAGTAAATAGCACAACATGCCCAAGGTAGGCTCAAGACTGTAATAATTGTGTCTTGAAATGCACTAAAATGGCACTCATGAAAAAGAACAACAAACCACGAATATCGTTCGCTGTACACAAGTTCAGGCACGGGTAAACGTTATCATATTAACCATTCAAGCCCCAAAAAATGTAGTTCAGGTTCATCTCCGTTTTCAAGTATATGCTTCCCATTTTGAAAACTAAGAAAGTCGTACACATACAACACCCCTTAAAGTCATATTTTGTTACTATGCCACCTTAATGAGCACCACGGCGAGGTGCTCATTAAGAAAGTGTGGAATCGGGTAAGTTAATTTTTGTGTATCATGACTGCTACGAAGTACTTCCCTTTACGTAATTCAAATAAAGCGGCGCTGCGCGAGGAACGATGTGTCATCCTAGCAGAGCATGCCGACTGATGGTCCTTCGCGCGTGATGCGCGGTGGTTTTCTCACTCTTTGTAAATTGAAGGCATGGTGCCAGCTGTGGCGTTTCGCCCTCACGGTAGGATAAATGAGCCTTATGAACGCTGGAATGTGGATGGCGTCTGCACGATGCGCAAAGTGCGAGAATACGAACGTATGCGAAACTTAGGCAGATTACTCTCGTTTGATGATGACGATAACAACTTTATTTTCCGCCAGATTAGGAGGCCCTATGCTCCCCGTCCCCGGCACACAGGCCTAGGTCATGGGGGGCCGGCACCTCCGCGGTTAAAAGCAGGCAAAGAGTTCTTGCGGCTTCTTCCGCCAGGCGGATGGCCTATTGCTGTGAAGCAGGGTCCTCGCTCCAGCAGGGGTTCCCAGGCCTCTCTACTATTTATATTTGATTTAGCCCCTGGGGAGATATCGCACTCCCAGATTATGTGGTCGAGGCTCCCTCTCGTGTCTCACTGAGATTACGTAAAGGGAAGTTCCGGCGTGACGCAGCACACGGACCGCCCTTCCGGCGCACCCGGTGTGTTCAGTTTCAATATCTCCGGCATCGCGGTCTGGAAATTCACGATGGATCTCTCAAACTAAGCGCGATATTTTCGACTTTTTAAAAATTAGGCTCGCCATAAATTGTGACGTAGAACAACTTCGCCATATCAACAACCGCCCTAAAATTGATAATAAAACGTTAATGGAAATCCCTTGTTAATGAACTATTTCTGAGTGATCTAATTAGTCGCAAAACCTTTCAGCCTCAGCCTAGAAACTGGCTGCGAAGACGACAAGTGCCTAGCTATTACAATTTATATATATATATATATATATATATATATATATATATATATATATATACTATAATAGCTAGGCACTTGTCGTCTTCGGTTTTCGGTATGTCGCGAATTCGCGAAGACGACAAGTGCCTAGCTATTACAGTTTATATATATATATATATATATATATATATATATATATATATATATATATATATATATATATATATATATATACATATATGTGTGTGTGTGTGTGTGTGTTTGTGTACAGTTGAACCCACTTATCACAATACTCAAGTGCCATGAAAATTTTATTGTTATACCCGATAATTCCTATAAACGGGTTGCACGAAAAAAAAAGCAAAATAGAAGGACGGCAGGGAGTTATAAGAAAACTATAAGGTCGGATGAGATATCTCAACAGATATCAGTGATAAGGATGACAAGACTGCCAATTTTTCAGATATAATTGAAAGTTCGGATGCTTTCACGGGACCGCCACGAGCCTTGTCCATTTAATGCCTGAATTATGAAACCGCCGATGAAAAAAAGAATTGTATTCATTTTCCAGCTTGAAATAGCAACCTTTAATTGATTCCGCCGTTAAATAATCTAAAATGCAACTGGAATGCATACTTTTGGGTATGTCGCGAATTCACGATATGCCACAGAAGCAAGGATCTTGTAACAAAGCTTGGCTTCAGAACTACGTAACATGTCGTGTGCCAACTCTTGGGCGCGTACACACCAAATAAAAAAGGTTATAGTAGATTGAACATACGTAAATCAGGCGAGAAAGAACGAATAAGTGAGAGCTGTTCCATGTGCTTCACGCTCTCCGCCATCAGCTACACAACATTTGGTTCTAGCATAGAATACCTTACACAAGACAGCGAAAGATACGTTCTCCGTAAGTACTTGACAGCCAGCATTAAAGGCGGCACACATTTCGTGACTTGCTTGCTCGGAGTTTTTCGGTATGTCGGGAATTCTCGACACTCGGTAGTGAAGGGTTATCGAGCCAATTTATGACATCTGAAGTTTTCGACGCTTAGCTATTCCAAGTCTCAACTTTTCACTGAAATTACATGTCCCAAAATGCATTCACAGAAGCCACCGCCGCTCCCGCGCCGTCGCGCATTTAGAAAGTCAGCTCTGCCGCGATGCTACATCACTGTGCAGTGAAGCAGAACGTAAATCTGAAGGGGCGCTCGGGGACTTTGGCGTTGTGGGCGGGGTTCAGTAGCTTCAGTTTCTCGTGTTCTTTCTTTCAAGGATTTCACACTCCATTACGTTTCGGCATGGACACCCAACAGCAAATATTCATTGTTATAAAAGCGGTTTCGGTATGTGGGCTCGACTATATATAGACGAGCATACCACCAGCACCGCTGCTACCTAAGCCTTGCTAACTCGCAACCCGCCTGGGAGAAGAGGCATGTGACCAGGTTTGTTCAATCTTCCCTAGCTGTCGTAAACATGTTCCCTCTGCCGTGAAACGTGATCTACATAGGACAGACTGGCAGGTGTATCAATGATCATCTGCGCTAGCATTGTTACAATGTAATAAACAATGTTTCTTGTAGCAGTTTCCTGGCTATGCATTGTAAAACGTGTGGATGCACTCCAGTGTTTGACCGTTGTGTCATTTCGGGCCACAGTCGCGATCAGTCGACACGTTAAATCATTGGGGCGAATTCAATTGCGAATTGTGGGAAGTTGTGTGAGAGTACGCCACCTGTAGCTTTAGCTGGTCAAGAGCCCGATTTTCTTGAGCGTGTTTAGTGAAGTGCTGACGTGGAATTGTTAATATCATGTTGGCGTAAACTGCGTTTTCTGGTCACGTGTGCTGCACCATACGTTTAGTTGTTGTTTTTGGTTATGTGTGCAGCATCACGTGTGCTGTAAGGCCAGCCATATAATGTGCTGTAGGGTTTTGGGATAAACAAAACTTAAAAGTATAGCGCTGAAAAAAGCCGGCAGATCCCACGCACTGTGGGAATCGATGTATTGCGAAGCCGCCAGGAAGGAGTAAATCATGCTTTACATAATTTGCGTGTCATGTTTTACATGTTAGGACCTGTCATTTATGTTCGTGATACAGTCATGTCACTCAATACCAAAGTTGGTGTATATCAAGCTAACGAAACGGCCGCGAGCACGCCATGAGCGTGGCATGCAAGTCATGTCGCACATGACAAGTCATGATTTCCATATTACCACTTGTCATTTATGTTCGTCATACAGTCACGTAACTCAATACCAAATTTGGTGTATATTGTCACGTGGTCGTGACGTCGACGAAGGCAGATCTCGGTGGGTTCAAAAATGAAACTGTTTATTAGGCCGAACTTGTGGCCGGTAAACAGAAAGTCAGATTACAGTAATACACACTGCACTGATAGCGGCGAACAGAGCGTCGGCCGTCGATCAACTAAACATCGTTGGATCGCGCCGGCTTTTATAACTCACGCGTCGAATATTCGAGCCTTATCACTAGTCGTCGCGCACACTCTGGAATAATCTTGAGTGTTAGCGTCTTGCGTGCAATCTTAACAAAACGATCTACTACAATCGAGAAGCTTCTGGAACACTAAGGCGCGGTCTGCGCCGAGTACTGTTGATGGTCTTTGTGGGCGGAAACCGAATGCAGTAAAAGAAACGCTCGTGGCAATGCCCCCCTCTGAAAAGGCATCGTCCCTATGCTTAGAACAGAACACATATGAAAAATACATGCAACAATAAATAACGACAATAAATCAAGAAAGTTCAATAAGCAAGAAAAGTCCAATGAAAGAAAAAAAAGAAGGACAGTCCTCAGGTTCACTACCGCGCGTAAAACGGCTTGAGGCGCACGACATGGACGACTTCAGGTCGCGCGCGGCGCCGTTGAGAGTTCGAAATGCCGTCGGGGACAACCTCGTAGTCGAGTGTGCCGAGACGTCGAAGCACCCTATACGGTCCGAAGTATCGTCGCAGAAGTTTTTCGCTAAGACCGCGTCGTCGTATGGGCGTCCACACCCAAACGCGGTCACCGGGCTGGTATTCCACGAACCGTCGTCGAAGATTGTAGCGGCGGCTGTCAGTCGTCTGCTGGTTCTTGATCCGCAGGCGGGCGAGCTGTCGTGCTTCTTCGGCGCGCTGTAGGTAGGCGGTCACGTCGATGTTTTCCTCATCGGTGACGTTCGGTAACATGGCGTCGAGCGTCGTTGCCGGGCTCCGTCCGTAGACCAACTTGTATGGCGTCATCTGCGTCGTTTCTTGCACGGCCGTGTTGTATGCGAAGGTCACGTACGGAAGGATGGCGTCCCACGTCTTGTGTTCGACGTCGACGTACATGGCCAGCATGTCGGCGATGGTCTTATTTAGACGCTCGGTCAGGCCGTTGGTCTGTGGGTGGTAGGCGGTGGTCCGGCGGTGACTTGTTTGGCTGTACCTTAGGATCGCCTGAGTTAGGTCCGCGGTAAAGGCCGTACCTCTGTCGGTAATGAGGACCTCTGGGGCGCCATGACGCAGTACGATGTTCTCGACGAAGAACTTTGCTACCTCGGCGGCACTGCCCTTGGGCAGGGCCCTTGTCTCGGCGTAGCGGGTGAGGTAGTCGGTAGCTACGACGATCCACTTGTTTCCGGAATTCGACGTCGGGAACGGCCCCAGTAAGTCCATGCCGATTTGCTGGAACGGCCGGCGAGGTGGCTCGATGGGTTGCAGAAGTCCGGCTGGCCTAGTCGGTGGTGTCTTCCGCCGCTGACAATCTCGGCAAGTCCTCACGTAGTGGGTGACGTCGGCAGTGAGGCGAGGCCAATAGTACTTTTCTTGTATCCTTGCCAGCGTACGGGAAAATCCAAGGTGTCCAGCCGTGGGGTCGTCATGCAAAGCATGCAGAACTTCTGGTCGTAATGCCGAAGGTACTACGAGGAGGGAGTCGGCCCGAAGTGGCGAGAAGTTTTTCTTTAGGAGAACACCATTGCGCATGAAAAACGACTCCAGTCCTCGTCTGAATACCTTTGGAGCCACGGTGGCTTTGCCCTCGAGGTATTCCATAAGGCCCTTGAGTTCCGGATCGGCGCGCTGTCGCTCGGCGAAGTCGTCGGCACTTATGGTTCCGAGGAAGCCGTCATCATTCTGGTCGTCCAGCGGCGGTGGGTCGACGGGGGCACGAGACAGGCAGTCGGCGTCAGAGTGTTTTCTTCCGGACTTGTAAACGACGGTAATGTCGAATTCTTGAAGTCTCAGGCTCCACCGTGCGAGGCGACCAGAAGGGTCCTTCAAGCTAGCTAGCCAACACAAGGCGTGGTGGTCGCTCACAACTTTGAAGGGCCTGCCGTAAAGGTAGGGGCGAAACTTTGATGTAGCCCAGATGATGGCAAGGCACTCCTTTTCTGTTGTGGAGTAGTTGGCCTCTGCCTTTGATAGCGACCGGCTAGCATAACTGATAACCCTTTCCAGTCCGTCCGTCCTCTGCACAAGGACGGCGCCGAGTCCTACGCTGCTCGCGTCGGTGTGCACTTCTGTTTCGGCGTGTTCGTCAAAATGCGCAAGTAACGGAGGCGTTTGCAGGCGTCGTTTTAGTTCTTGAAATGCTTCCTCCTGCGGCGTTTCCCACTTGAACTCGACGTCGGTCTTGGTGAGGTTAGTGAGAGGCTCGGCGATGCGGGCGAAGTTTTTAACGAACCGCCTGTAATAGGCACACAAGCCGAGAAAGCGACGGACGGCCTTCTTGTCGGTGGGGTGGCGGGAAAGCAGCGATGGCGATTGTCTTCTGCGGGTCGGGGCGTACTCCGGATTTGCTTATCACGTGGCCCAAGAACAAAAGTTCTTCGTACGCGAAGCGGCACTTCTCTGGCTTGAGAGTGAGTCCGGAGGTCTTGATTGCCTGAAGTACAGCTTCAAGGCGCCGCAGGTGTTCGTCGAAGTTCGAGGAAAACACAACGACGTCGTCCAAGTACACAAGGCAAGTCTGCCACTTCAAGCCAGCCAGTACAGTATCCATAACGCGTTGGAAGGTCGCGGGGGCCGAGCAAAGACCAAAAGGCATGACCTTAAACTCGAACAGGCCGTCTGGTGTTATAAAGGCAGTCTTTTCTCGGTCTCTCTCGTCGACTTCGATTTGCCAGTAGCCCGTCTTCAGGTCCATCGACGAAAAGTACTTCGCGTTGTGGAGTCGATCCAGGGCGTCGTCTATCCGTGGGAGGGGGGTACACGTCCTTCTTCGTGATCTTGTTCAGGCGACGATAGTCGACGCAGAAACGTAGCGTCCCGTCCTTCTTCTTCACCAACACCACGGGAGACGCCCAGGGACTCTTGGACGGCTGGATTATGTCGTCGCGTAGCATTTCGTCGACTTGCTTCTTTACGGCTTCGCGTTCTCGCGTCGAAATTCGATACGGGCTCTGACGGACTGGTCGGGCACTTTCTTCAGTTATGATACGATGTTTGGCGACTGGGGTCTGTCGAATTCTTGACGACGTTGAGAAGCAGTCCTTGAATTGCAGGAGCAGATTTTTGAGCTGTTCTTGCTTCGCTTTGGGAGGCTGGGGTTGACGTCGAAATCTGTTTCGGAACCTCGATTCGTCGAAGAATGTTCGGCAGTATCGGAGAGGGCGAAAGCATTGCTGGTGTCCACAAATTTCTCGATGTAGGCGACCGTCGTACCAATGTTGAGGTGCCTATATTCGTGGCTGAAGTTTGTCAGCAGTACCTTTGCTTTGCCGTCGCGCAACTCGGCGATGCCTCTTGCGACGCAAATCTGACGGTTCACAAGCAGGCGCTGATCGCCCTCGACGACGCCTTCAAGGTTAGCGGGTATTTCGGTTCTGACGGAAATGACGACGCTGGAAAGAGGCGGAACGGTGATCTGCTCTTCTATTACATTCAAGGCATGATTCTCCGGCGACGTGGGGCGGCAACGCTTTTTCTGAAGTCAGTGTTATCGACTCAGACCTCAGGTCGATGACGGCGCCGTGTTGACTTAGGAAGTCCATCCCCAGTATCACATCCCTGGAGCAGTGCTGCAGAATTAGAAAGCTGGCGGGATAAGTCTGGTTATTGACGGTGACTCTTGCGGTGCAGACACCGGCCGGCGTTATTAGATGACCCCCAGCGGTCCTGATTTCAGGGCCTTCCCAAGAAGTCCTTACTTTTTTCAACTTCGCGGCGAACGTCCCACTGATGACGGAATAGTCGGCTCCGGTGTCGACGAGAGCCGTGACGCTGTGGCCGTCGATGAGAACGTCGAGGTCGCTAGTTCGTCGCCTGGCGTTGCGGGTGGGTCGCGGCGTCGGGTCACGGCTACGACGGTTTGTACCGCTGCTTCGATGTTGCCTCTTCGGGTCTTCTGCAGGCCGCAGAGTTTCGACGTCAGGGCTTCGTTCGGGTTGCGGCGGGTTCCTGGGGTCTCGTCGCGGCGTCGTCGTCGGCGGCGGAGGATCTTCGGTAGTTCGTCGTACAGCAACCGCACCTCCATCGGTTGCTGCCCTTAGTTTTCCGGGTAAGGGCTAGGAGATCGGCCCAGGTTTGGGCCAGTGTACTGCCGGCGGTGCGGTGACATGTAGCGGCCGGGCGACGGTGAGCGGGAAGGTCGTCGGGGCGTCCACTGAGCTCGTGCGAGGTAGTCGGCGATGTCGTGCGGTCGTTCACCCCGCTGTGGACGAGGCGCGTTGACGGCGAAACCGCGTAGGCCCATCTGTCGGTACTGGCAACGGCGGTAGGTATGGCCGGCCTCGCCGCAGTGGTAGCAGAGGGGACGGTGATCAGGGGCGCGCCAAACATCAGTCTTCCTCGGGGCGATGCGCTGGCCGGCAGGAGGGCGGTATAGCGTCGGTGGGCGGTATGGCGTCGGTGGCGGTGGCGGCGATGTCTGGTGACGGTACCGCGGCGATCCGGCGTCTTGGCGTGGACGTGGAGGAGAAGCGTGATGGCGGGGCTGCAGCAGCATAGCTCATGGCTTGCAGCTGCGGCTCTGGAGGCTGCGGAACGCCCAGTGATTGCTGGATCTCTTGGCGTACGACGTCAGCGATGGAATCCACTTGAGGCTGCGCTGACGGTAGAATTTTTCGCAGCTCCTCTTGCACGATAGCTCGGATCGTCTCACGCAGGTCGACGGTTCCTAGTGCTTGGACGTCGGCGTAGCTTGAAGCCGAGAAGCTGCGGTTGTATTGCCGTGTGCGCATCTCGAGCGTCTTCTCGATTGTCGAGGCTTCGGACGCGAATTCTGCGACCGTCTTCGGCGGGTTCCTGATCAATCCGGCAAAGAGTTCTTGCTTAACACCCCTCATAAGGAAGCGCACTTTCTTCTCTTCAGTCATGTTGGGGTCGGCGTGGCGAAACAAGCGCGTCATCTCCTCCGTGTAGATGGCAATATTTTCATTGGGAAGCTGCACACGTGTTTCCAGGATAGTTGCGGCACGTTCCTTGCGGACGACGCTCGTGAAGGTACTTAGGAACGTCGTCCGAAAGAGATCCCAGGTTTGTAGCGTGGTTTCGCGGTTTTCGAACCACGTCCTCGCGGCGTCTTCTAAGTAGAAGTAGGCGCGGCGGAGTTTTTCCTCGGAGTCCCAGTTGTTAAAGGTCGCGACTCGTTCGTAAGTCTCTAGCCATGTTTCGGGGTCTTCGCTAGGCGATGCGTGAAAGGTCGGTGGCTCTCTGGGTGGCTGCATCACGACGGTTGCAGGGGACACAGCGGTGGTCATCGTGCCTTTCGTCTTCGCTGCCGTAGCTTTCGGCTTGTCCGGCAGTAGCCCGTGCTGCGGGGGTAGTCCTTTCAGCCTGCGGCTGGCTCGACCGTCACTGGTGGTGTCGATGGCTTCGTCGCGACGTGGGCTCGGTTCACGGCTTGACGGGGGCGTCCGGTACATGAAATACCCAGCACCTCCACCAGATGTCACGTGGTCGTGACGTCGACGAAGGCAGATCTCGGTGGGTTCAAAATGAAACTGTTTATTAGGCCGAACTTGTGGCCGGTAAACAGAAAGTCAGATTACAGTAATACACACTGCACTGATAGCGGCGAACAGAGCGTCGGCCGTCGATCAACTAAACATCGTTGGATCGCGCCGGCTTTTATAACTCACGCGTCGAATATTCGAGCCTTATCACTAGTCGTCGCGCACACTCTGGAATAATCTTGAGTGTTAGCGTCTTGCGTGCAATCTTAACAAAACGATCTACTACAATCGAGAAGCTTCTGGAACACTAAGGCGCGGTCTGCGCCGAGTACTGTTGATGGTCTTTGTGGGCGGAAACCGAATGCAGTAAAAGAAACGCTCGTGGCAATATTAAGCTAACGAAACGGCCGCGAGCGCGCCATGAGCGTGGCATGCAATTCATGTCGCACATGCCAAGTCATGATTTCCATATTACCACTTCTCATTTGTGTTTGTCATACAGTCATGTGACTCAATACCAAATTTGGTGTATAATATCAAGCTAACGAAACAGCCGCGAGCGCGCCATGAGCGTGGCATGCAAGTCATGTCGCACATGACAAGTCATGATTTCCATATTACGACTTGTCATTTATGTTCGTCATACAGTCACGTCACTCAATCCCAAACTTGGTGTATATCAAGCTAACGAAACGGCCGCGAGCGCGCCATGAGCGTGGAATGCAAGTCATGTCGCTCATGACATGTCATGATTTCCATATTGCCACTTGTCATTTATGTTCCTCATACAGTCATGTCACTCAATACCAAATTTGGTGTATGTCAAGCTAACGAAACGGCCGCGAGCACGCTATGAGCGTGGCATGCAAGTCATGTCGCTCATGACATATCATGATTTCTATATTGCCACTTGTCATTTATATTCGTCATACAGTCATGTCACTCAAGACCAAATTTCATGTACCTCAAGCTAACGAAACGCCCGCGTGCGCGCCATTAGCGGGGCCTGCAAGTCATGTCGCACATGACAAGTCATGATTTCCATATTAACACGTGTCATTTATGTTCGTCATACAGTCACGTCACTCAATCCCAAATTTGATGTATATCAAGCTAACGAAACGGCCGCGAACGCGCCATGAGCGCGGCATGTAAATCATACTTTTCATGACAAGTTAGTCATGATTTTCGTGATATGACCAGCCATTTATGTTCGTCATACAGTCATGTTATGCCATACCAAATTTGGTATAAATACCATTAACGATACGGCCAGGAGAGACCAAAGTCGTAGGCGGCTAGATAGATAGATAGATAGCTAGATAGATAGATAGATACGCTCAAAGTCGCCGACGTTCGCTAAGAAATGCTTCGCATTTAAAAAAAAGCGCTCATCCTGTTGCCTGTCTTTCCGTTCTTCGCTGCTGCCTCTTTTTCTTCCTGCTCAAACTGAGCTGCGCTATAGCGATATGACATTACTGATGGGAAAGCACCGTTGATCATTCGAGAATGCTGCGCGATCATCGTGTAAGGCCCCTATTCAAAACACAATCTCAACCTTATCTTATGCTTTCCTTAAGTTTCTGTACACTCTACAGGTGTTATGAAATAACAAAAATGGCAATAGGGTAAAAGATAACTACAACATTGGTTCGTGTAATACCAGCCTACGTTTTTATCAAACGCATTACAGGCACAACAACGATACGGAAAATGCGAGATCAGGGTAAGGTTAGTTTGTAAATAAGGGCATAAGCGTACAAGGCAGAATATCACCGTTGGGTAAGTTACTCTCCGGGATTCAGCTTCGAAGTAATGGATGCTGGAACCGTTTTCATATGGTCACTGTCACGGAGTCGTATGAACATTCTATATTATCGCCCACACCCACCTGCCCCGCGTAAAGGACGCTTTTTCGAAGGTTTACAAGTACTTATAGCTATGCATATTCATACGAAGGGATCCAGAATGGTCAAGACTCTATGTGCCGCAAACCAAGCAGGTGGTCACAACATGATTATGGTGCTCGCTGAGAAGGGTTAACAAATGGAACGTAAGCCGTCGGCTACTGTAGTTGCTTCGTTTGCTACAGAGAGGCAATAGAGTATATACTCACATCAGTACGGCAGAGATGGTAACGCACAGAACTATCACAGCGTTCATTGCAGCGTACTCGTTCAGACTCGGAAATCTAACATCTTGGTGAAGTTTCCGTCTATTTATACCCGAAGAATACCATGACGTAGCCGATGCAACTGGAGCCGAACATCTGGAGCCCGCAACTGGAGCCGAGCAACTGACGTAGCCGAGCAACTGTAGTGCATAGAGCGTAAGTTTCCATCAGGAACGCATTTCCTGTTCGGATTCTAATTAAACACGAGTCAGCATAAAGTTAATACTGAAATTCTATCCTTACGTATTCATCAACAAGTGCAACGCAAAAGGTTCGCATGTCTTTACTAAAGCTACGTCAAAGTAGAATATTTTCGGCTTCCAATGAAAACACGCCAAAACGTCAACAAGAAAAAGTGACGCGGTACGCGCGTTCTATAGGGCTTCAAAGGTAAATACTCCAAAGCATGAACAACCAAAACCGCGCGATACACTGCCCAAGGTTTGATTACTACTCACAACTTTACGCGCCGAGTTTATGTAGCACTTGAAATCATTGGTACTTCCACGCGGCAGCACCAGTGGTTTCAAGTGCTACTAAAATTTACCACTGAAAGTGGGCGCAATACCATCATTAGGTTTCTGCGGCTCTATTGCACAGAACGGAATCAACTCACGGAAACTATTAGTCGGAGACATTACGCATTTTGGAAAATGAAACCGGGCTAATTCTGCATGACATATATATGTACCGAAACAAAACAAGCGATAGTGTAAATCTGTGACTGGCATACATCATCCTTGGAAAAAAAATTCGTTTTTCTTATATGACCTCGGAAGCAACAGAAAAGAACACTTAGGAAGACGCGTCCTCAACGTAGAGCCACTTGCTCAAACAAACCTAACACTAAACCGTCTTGTAGAAATATTTGTTCTGCAGGAAATATGGATACGAAGACAGTGCACACGAATAAGCGTTTGACTGATGGAAATATATTTAAGATGGAAATTACATTGCACTACCGCTGGCGACTATTATCACTTGCCTGTTACCTAATAAGTAACGGAAATGCTGGTGAAATATCTTTTCTAAGGTAGCTTGTTACTTTAGTGAAATCGCTAAAGACGCAATTGTTTCTCTCTACGTTTAAAGAAATAAAACATTCCGCATGATAGATCACGCGATTTGAACGTCTACAAAATTTCACTACCTATAAAAACCAACATAAAGCGCTTTGAGATCGCGTGCGTCATTCTTACTATACGATGACGCACGCGCTCGCATTTATATTTTTAGTACACATAGCTGAACTATTGTCGACATCGGTGGTGGCGTATTGAAACTCCATTGTCGTATTCCAACGTAAACTTTATGTTTATTTTTTTGCTTTGTAGAGCACAGCTCTTAGGCCCCCATTTCAGCGTTGAGCGGCGTCGCTGTCGCCGTTACCGTCGCCGTCACCGCCGATGGCGTAACCGAACCGATAGAAATTTAAAAAACTAAATGAGAAAAAAATACCCAGGATCGACTGGGATTTGAACCCGGGCCCTATGCGTGGTAGTCGAGCGTTCTACCACAGAATTACGCTGATGTTTGAAACTGTTCTCTTAAAAGACCCTATATACAGGCATTATGTCGGACAAGGAATCGCGTTAACCTATGTAATATAGCGTGGCAGAAGGGTAAAATAACAACCAGTCATCGCAGAATGCTAATTGCGCAACCAGTGTGTGGTTTAACGCTTCCCACCCAATGCAAAGTGCTCGGTGATAATTCTTCATAGTAATCATCCACATACCGCATCAACAAAGTGCGCATAATACCTTACGGATGTGTAGCGGGTACCTCCCTTATCGCAAGAAGACGAATAATGGCGTGGTGGGTGCTGTCCTACTACACAAAAAAACCGCCAGGCCTGCGCGGAAGGCGCAGCACAGTCACATCGAAAGCTGACAGGCATTTCGAAAACCCGTTGCAAACTCTGTTGGGGCTACAAATCAGGTGCGCTTGCAAGGTACCCACTACTCCATTAATTGATTCGGTGGCTGATGACGACGAAGAATTATGACTGAGCCCTTTGTGATGGGTTGGAAGCATTCAACGACTCCCTCGTAATGCAATTCATATTGTGTGACGCCTGGTTACAGACAGTGGACGGGAGTGATCGCAAGATTATACGGTGGTTCGTAGTGCTATCGCGTGTGCGAGAGTGCCTGTTAAGTCTATCACGCTCGGTGCGTTTGAACAGCCGTGCCCCACGACTTTAGGCATAAAATAGCATCACTTTTCTCTTCCTCTTTCCCCAACCATTCTCTCTTTCTCTCAAGCTTGCCGCTGATCTATGATGTTTGAACAGTGATGATCAACATCATGAACCAGTACGCGCTCTCTTCGACGTCTAATTCATCTTCGTCCACGTCTTCTTCGCTCACAGAACTCGTGCTCCGATTTGTCGAGCACACGATTCTAATTACTCTGATGGTTCAGAGAATGCGCACAGACAGGCAGAGATAGAAAGAAAAAGATCGAAAGACAGACAAAGAAAAAGGTTCTTAGCGAAAAAAACTCTTGAAGAAGCCGGATTACAACCCGCGTGCCCACGAACCAAAGGCCAGTATAGAAACCGCTCTGCTATCCAGACACGCTATCAGAGCATAGCATAGTCTTGTATGGTATAGTATAGCAAAGGGGCGGGAAAGGGAAGTGAGGTTGAGGAGGACGGAAAGGAACAGGGGAGAGTGAAGCATGGCGCAGAAAGCATGAGACAGCGATGGAATACAGAGAAATAGAGAGAGAAAAAGGTAGAACGAAACGGGAATCAAGCGAGAAAGAGAAAGAAATACAGATAGAGAGAGAGGGGGGGAGGGTAAAATAGTTAAATAGAAGTATACAATAGGAAAAGAAGACAAAAAAAACAGAAATAAGAAAAAGAAAAAAATTACACCATCTCCCGCTAAAGGGAACCATATGTTGATGTGAAGCAGCGGGCGCTAACGCTTACACTGGCGGCGGCGTTGACGCTGGCGCTCATTGCAGCGTTGCGCAGGAGATAAAGCTGGGGAGGCGCAAAGCACGCAGTGATGGAGCGGTGTTTCCTACTGGAACATGCCAATCGCTGCTAATGGGCAATGAGAGACAGAAGACTCAGACTGGACACAGAGACCCGCAGTCCGCTTTTAGTTAACGCGCACGCTGCGAATTTTTATTGTTCAACAACGCACAGGAAAAATCTCCCACCGGCGCCACCTTGGAGGTCAATATCCAGTGCCATATATACGGGGTGGCCAGTGAACGGTTGTGCAGCGCCAGCAGTCGGTTTTTTCAACCAAGAAACTCGCTAGCAGACGCTGCCTGTGTCGGCGTCGCAAGGCGAGATAGGGGGGGGGGTGGCGTAGGAGAGGAGAGAGGGGAGGGGGACGCGCATGCGCAGCGTGAATGTGGACGCCGCGGGCAGGGATGCCTAGAGGAGAGAGGGGGGGGAGCCTAGGAGAGGAGAGAGAGGGGGGGAAGCGCATGCGCAGTGAGGGTATTGTCGCCGCGGGGAGGGATGCCTAGAGGAGAGATAGGGGGAGAGGAGGTTTTTTATTTTTATTTTTTTAAAGGGTTTGCGCATGCGCAGTAAGGGTGGTCACGCGGCACACCACCACCACCGGATTAAGCTTCGCCATAAGGTGCTTCAAATCTAAAAACGTAGAGACGTATAATGAAAGCCAGAAACAAAGAGGAACAGGGCAGGCCGCACAGCTCCGCACTTCTTTCAGGCTTGGCACCACTGGTGCGAAGCTGCCTTAAACTTTGTTGGTTCACCGGTACAGATGGATGGCGCATGTTGCACCACTGCAATGCGTTGAAGCAGGTATAGGTTGCGGAGATTTTACCAAAGATATGTAAATTTTTTGCTGGCGTCATGGCGTGGACGCTTTGGCTCGTCTATGTACCAGAGCTTATCATAGCTGTGTGCGCATTTGAGGAATCATACAGAGCAAAATGTGCGCCAATAATGTTATTTAAGTACAGTGTTTGCAGCACTACTATCAATGTTATGCATGGCTACCGAATGCGTGGCGTATTACTTCTTAAATGTTACTGACGAAATATTTTTTAGGGGCGAAGCTCTTAAGGGTGTGGGTCTGTCCCTCCTCTGTAGTTGTCGTAGTAGTAGTAGGTAGGTAGATAGCCACGTATAGTGGAATGTACCCACTCCACGTGATACAGATGACGATGACGCAGTATAGTGGAATGTGCCCACTACACGTGATAACGATGAAGTATAAGCGCGTTCCAGTATAGTGGAATGTACCCACTACACGTGATAACGATGACGATGACATCATTGACTTCGTAGATATGGCGTGATTTTAGGGGCGAAGCTCCTTAGGGTGTGGGTCTGTCCCTCCTCTGTAGTAGTAGTAGTAGTAGTAGTAGTAGTAGTAGGTAGGTAGGTAGGTAGGTAGCCACGTGTAGTGGAATGTACCCGCTCCACGTGATAAAGGTGACGATGACGCAGTATAGTGGAATGTACCCACTACACGTGATAACGATGAAGTATAAGCGCGTTCCAGTATAGTGGAATGTATCCAGTACACGTGAGAAAGATGACGATGACGCAGTATAGTGGAATGTACCCACTACACGTGATAACGATGAAGTATAAGCGCGTTCCAGTATAGTGGAATGTACCCACTACACGTGATAACGATGACGATGGCGCTGATGACCATGAAGTATAAGCGCGTTCCAGACCACACATTCTCTTTCTGCCATGGATAAAAACGATCGAGCTTCGCCCACTCATCATCATTCACTTGGTGGATATGGCGTGATTTTTTTTAATTGAGGCAGTCATTTTCCCCCCAATGTACTAAATAGACTAACATCGTTTCTTATTCATTGATACAATGGCAAAATCGACACATATTTTTGGAGCTTTCACTGGAGTGCAACTTCACCCAATCTGACTCATTGTGATAATATTTTGTTCATGCAGATTAGGCGGGATTGTGGCTAGGTGTGCTGTAGAGCACCTTGAGGAAATATGCGCTGTTATATTTTAACGCGACGTAGCAAAGAGTTCGAGCAAAGTAAACGCATTTCATGAGGAGAATACCCTGTAACCTCTATAACATTGCAGTTAACGTGCTTAAATAGCAGTGGCATGCTTCATATTTTGTTGCTCGACTTTCTTTTTGTTGGTTTTACAGGTTCGTTTTTGAAAATCAGCTTCAAAGAAGGAAAATATAACATTGCTCTCAGGTAATATATTACATGTGCAGAACAAATTAAAACAGGACAATTTCAGGGCTAAGTAACGCACTTATTTTTGTTTCCACTGTCTTCTGTTCGGGTCATATTGGCGTAATTTCAAGTCGAATGCGTAGATTAGGGCCAGCATCATCTTTAGAAACCAGATTTGTCACAACCGGACGTGGCTATCTCAAGAAATTGCGCATACAAGTCGCTTTACTAAAATAGTTCATGTCGTCTTTCAATCCGTGACTACTGTACGTTTTTGCTTCTATATGGACGTTGTTGCGACATTTTACATTTACGAGATAGGCCATCCTACTTGAAATAAAAAAAAATATTAAGTTGTGTACTTCAAAGAAGCGGAGAAATAAATCTGAGTTCAAAGAGGCCGAGGTGCATGCCAGGAGGACTCAGAGGTCACAGCTTAGGGAGAGGTGCCATAGTGCATTTTTAACAGCGAAGCTGTTTAAGGTAGCCGTTATGTGTCGGACCCTATCTCGAAAAAACCTCTATGCGCCATTGCCTAGAGACTGCTCGCCTCGCACAGCTGGTGTGACGCTATGTCAAGCCATGCATACGCCCGGGTAGCAGCTGCGCGCCTGACCGCGCCGGTGCACTCTTGCCAAGTCACTCATGGCCACGCGCCAACAGGAGTGACGTCGTGTCGAGCCACGTATGCGCCGGGCAACAACTGCGCAGCTACTGCGGCCGAGCTGAGTAAAAAAAAATCACCGATGATTCCGATACAACCGAATACAAATTCTGAGCGCAGCTGTGTAGGTGTTCTGATTTTGCGATATGTACAGACAAATGATTTCAGAGAGAGAATTCGAGGTATGCATGTAGAGTTGCATACGACTATTCAATTGCATTGAACGTCTTCACACCCAGACGACTCAGTGCTTGCGTGTAATTCATGCCGCCCTTCTCTTTGGAAATTTCTTTCACCATCCTGTTGAGATTGGACATACCTTGGTTGGCCTTATTTGCATATTCCACCACGTAAGCAGCACATGCCTACATGTCTAGCGCTATCTGAAGATCAATGTTTGAATATAGGATCGATGCCACCCGTGGGTTAAATTGACTCACCCACTTTTGCTGCACGGTGCGGAGTAGCATGAGGGTGGGACGAGGAGTTACCGCTCGGGGAACTGTAATTTACTCCACCTTGTCCTGACACCGTGATGTTCCCACAACTACGCCACTGAATTATACTTGGTCTTTCACAGGGCCTGGTACATGGCTTGGTACTTTTTTCGGAGGCTCTCGGTAGATTTCTTCTGCGCGGCGACAGCGACGCCGCTGAACGCACGTCTTCTTGTTTGCTTGTTCAAGTGGTGTGGCACATACTCCGTTTTCGTTGGGCACAGTAGTGGGGAAGGCCCGATTCACGTGACACGCACTCGTTCCCGCGGTTACGCCACCGACGGCGACGGGAACGGCAACGGCGACGCCGCTCAAAGCAGGAACGGGTGCGTAATAGCTGCGCTGCAAAAATCGCCTCGGGTCGAGACCTTTGCTGCCACGGGTCACCATAAGAAAGTAGGCTACGCACTGCCGAGGAGGAGGCGAGACTCGCTGGTAAGCGGGAGAGACAAGGAGAAGCCGTTCCCGAATGCACAGCCAGAGCTCTCGAGAACGAGAGGCGTCGACGACGTGATGACCCTGAATATGCCAGCCGTGTACGACGTTCATCTAACCTTGAAGCGGCGAAGTTCAACCACAATATACTATAGGAAGCCATGAGAACGACCAGCTTCGCTGTGCTTTGGTATTGCGCGACCTAGCGGAACATGCGTACGTTTTTTTTGCGCCACAACAGCAGTTTCTGCGCGCTTCAGCCAGTTTAATTTTTTCACCCACGCATGTAAGCGACATTGCTTTGTACAACTCCCCCATGCAGTCATCTCAAGAGGCAATTCATTACTTCAGATAGAAACATTCCAAACGGGACAAACCATTCACAATTCGAAAGCACTCCGTTCATCGTATAGTTGTTCAAGACAGGATATCCATGTGTGATAATTTGCTCACGACTGTTCAGATTTGAAGTTATGAGTGTTTAAAAGTTTTCTCATAGTTGTACATTGTCGACTAAACATTGTACAGTGCCGTTCTCAGTCAATGCCGCCACCTAATAGACGCCTCTGCAAGACACTACAAGTACTATGGTGGATATATTCATACGAAATGGTAAAAAATGATCAAAATGAATGCGCAGCTAAACAAGCAGGCACAAACGCAGAATTGTTATTTCCTTCACAGAGAGGAGTTAACGAATGCAACGCGAGCCAGCTGCTGCTGTTGGTGCTTCGTTCGCCACAAGTAGCAAAAATGCGCTGTACTCACATAAACAAGGCAGAGGCGATAAAAGAAGGACTAGCACAGCGTTCATTGCAGCTATTCAAGGATGGCCCGGCGTACACGTTCAGGACGAAAAATTCTAAGGACTTGGTGAAGCTTCCACTCTTTTATACCCAATGAATACAACGACCCTGCAAGAGAATGGAATAGTTCCTTCTGAGTACATGAAACTTCCATGAGAAAGGTATTTCCTGTTTACATTCAACCTATTGACGACGCAGCTTAAATAACAAATATAAAATATATTCCTACGTCAACAAGGAATAGTGACGTACAAAGCCTGCACGATGTTTTTAAGGATACGTCAGAGCCCACTGTTAACAATAATGCAATTCTTGGGGTTTAACGTTCCATTCTAAACGTTAAGCGAAAGCTAAAGCGAGCCAAAATGAAATCAAACGAAAAACTGCATCTCGAGATATTTTTCGTCGACCTGGCCAAGTTTTCTGCAAAATGATCCAGAAAATTTTTGGCAATATTTGGCAAATAATGCTCCAAGTTATGAGAAATTGAGAGAAAGACTTAAAAGTTATGGACTTAACATAAATTTCCAATACAATGAATGATTGTTTTCATTCCGCGTTTTCTTCAAAAGACGCCGCAAATCATTCACTTGTTCCATTCTTGCCTGATTCGGATTTCATAAGCTTTGAAGGTGTGTTTTCGCTGTTACGTGACATTAAATAAAAATGCTCTAGTGGCCCTGACGGTGTTCTGAATTCTTTCTTGCGTTTATATGCAGAACCGATATCTCATGTTTTAACTATTATTTTCTCTGAATCACTTAAAACGGCCATGCTGCAAGGTACTTGAACACATTATTGCTCATTTTGTTACTGATTTACTTGAAAATAGTAACCTGTTGTCTCCAGCTCAACACAGGTTTCGAAAAGAATTATCAGCATGTACGCAACTAGTTGAAACAGTTCATGATATCTCACAAATACTTGATTATTCTGGGCAGTCTGATTTAATTTTCTTTTTGCACTTTAGCAAGGCATTTGATCGTCTTGCTCATGGGAAATCTCTCTTCAAGCTCCGAAACTTGACTTTGCCATCTTTTGTCATAAAGTGAATAAATGCTTATCTTAAAAGTCGCTCTCGGGGCGCTGATGTGGGGGGACATATTTCTTACACATTACCAGTATATCCAGGTGTTCCACAGGGAAGTGTTTGAGGGTCGATATTTTTCCTTATTTATATCAATGGTATTGCTGACATGGTTGAGTCTAACATTAATATCCGGCTGTTCACTGATGACTACGCTCTATATAAAAAAATTACAATTTCGCCGCAAGGGCGCAGCAATTAATGTAATATCAAGAAATTGGAATGTCACATTCTGAGGGATAACGGGGTAGTAATCACGGCCACTTTAATATTCGTTGCCGAGACTGACGAACGCATTTGCAACTGGAGTGATGATGCCTTTATGTCACAAGGAATGATGGTGAAGTTAACGGATTGAATGAGAAGCGCGAATAAGTGTTATGACTAGAATAATGATACACGTTCTCAATCCCTTAAAGTCTAACACCCACTGCACAACGTAAGGTTTCTAACGCTTCACCGAGTGACGGTCGAAGGCCGATGACTCGCTGAGTCACTGGATTGCGCCTCACGCCAATAGCAGAGAAGAGATTCAGGGATGACTGAGCGGACCGGGTGGCAAAGTCGGTGAGGGGCACAAAAACGTCCCGGACAGCCAGTAGTATAGGCTCGGGTCTGGCATGTGCCCAGGTCTGACCACAACGGACCTACGCCGGCTGCTGGAGCGCTCAGTAGAAGGCAGCAATGCCCGTGAGGTCAACAGGCAGTGGTAAGCTTCGTGACCCGGACCCGGCGAGCGCTTGGGCCTGCGACTCTTTTCAGTGGCTCAGTTGTTTCCCGGAAGAATGGCACAACCCACCACGAGGGATCGGCCACGAAGCGTTCTCGAACACACCCCTCGTCTTCTTCGTGTTCTACTTCTGTGTCGACGGCATATGGCTTGATTTAGCCGACACGATTCCACATTTTTCCTGTCTCGTCGTCGTCTTCGTCGGCGCACCGCACGTCACAAAACAGAAACACCGCACACCGCATGAAAGTCATACCCAGAAATTTTGGACATTGCACATTCGGCATTTTTGGATGCTTCACTAAAGTACACCACCTTAACCGAATGGGTGGCGTTTAAAAAGAACTATATCTCAATAGATCAGCCGACTTTCAAGAAGTTTCAAGTAACATCGATTTGAGAGGTCTGTCATAGAATAACATGCGCAGAAATGAAACCTGTTCGTTAGTTCGTTAATGAGTTACAGTGATGTCTTGTGAAGAGCATGCGGTGAATCCACACTCCAGGAGCTTGTGGTTCAACATCCTCCTAGAGAAGGCAAAGAATTGAAATGTGCGAAGGTGGAAATGTAGAATGATTGAAAACGGTTCGTGTTGGTATTGCAGTGGCAGAGGCATGCGTCGTTCTGCATTTTTTGCGAACCTGAAAGGATATAGGAGGTGGGAAAGAGGGAGAGGAAATGATTACGCGCTTGCAAGATCTGTTTACAATAGAGCGAACTTGGGCTTGTTGGTGAAGCATTGTGATACACTCAGCGCAAGTAACTGCCGGAACACAGGTAGACGCTGTGTGTGTACCCTTCCTAAGTATAAAGCCCCTCCAATATAAAAAATGCCCGCATACAAAGCGTATATTTTACACAAGCTTCATATTCAGAAACTTAAGATCCCCAAAGACGCGCGCTACGTTTTATTTTTTTGTAAATATAATTCGACTGATTCTCCTACAAAATTAATGAAAGAAAATTACATCCGTGTACTTGAAGATCGCCGCATAATCGCACACCTAAAATTATTGCATTCAATTTATCATGCTAAGCTAAATATTCCTGCACATAAATACACACAGCCATTTCTCCTCGCGCATCCCGGCATCTACATATGCCTAACCTCCTTTCATACACCACTCGGACTAAGATTTTTAAAAATTCCCTTTTTCCGCGAACAATTATTCAGCGGCATAACTTGCCACCTGATGTCGTTTCATCAAATGACTTTGCAAGTGCGTGGCCTAAAGCATCTCAACCCTGACATATTTTGAAGGTTGTCAGTACTTCTTGCGGTTATTGTAAAGTTTTTCTTTTTGTTATGTCTCTATGTAGTATCAATTGTGCAAACTGCTATTTCTGAACATCTACACAGTATTTGACGCGTTTAAATGTGTATAATTATAATAAGTGGGTATGTGTATATTGATTTTATTCGGGCTTCAAGACATATTGCTTCATTTGTATTACTCTGTATTCTTAATATTTTGTTGTATTTTGGTTATAATTTTCTTGCTGCATCGCTTAATGTGTATTCTTGTAAATTTTGATTACTCCTTTGAGTTTTTTATGTTTGTAAAGTTGTTTATTGTTGTGTTCCCCACCAGTCAAGTCTTGAGTGACCGCAGTGTGTCATAAATAAAAAAAATGAAAAAAAAACACACGACAATATTATGAAAGAGGCCGTATTGGAGGGCTTCGGAAATTTCGTCCATCTGGGGTTCTTTAACGTGCACCTAAATCTAAGTTCACGGAACTCCAGCATTTTCGCTTCCACTGAAAATGCGGCCGCGGCGGCCGGAATTCGATCCCGCGACCTGTGGGTCAGCAGTCGAGCACCTTAACCACAAGACCACCGTAGCGGGTGGGAGAGCACACTGTTTACGACTTGAGAAGACAATACGCCACAACATCAACAACATGAAAGGATGTCCTAATACTCTGCGAGAGGTTTCATCACCTCTGAATTTCAAGTGGCGAGTTTAAGCAGTCCATAACTTCTCGAGTATCTCCGCACACTGACACCAGTGGTTGCACCGGCCACTAAATTTCGCCATTTCAAGTTGAAGTGCTAGCACCATACGTTTTCTACCTTTATGTTCACTGAACAGAATCAACTGACCAAACGTGATTAGATGTGGACGAAAACCAGTACTAAGTATAGCTAAGTACATTCAGGATAATCAGCACTAAATGTGACGAAACGATATAAATGACACAGTGAAACTATGATTGATATGTACCATCAGTGGAAAACACTCAATATTGCAGTACATATGACCTCGCAAGTAACGGTAAAAAGAGTAACTCGCGAGTCGAAACAAAATCGAAGCACTTAGATAAAGGTAACGACAAACAATTCGTTGGGATATTTGTTGCAATGAATGATGGGATAGAGATAGGACAGTACACACTAACAAAGTTTTGTCTGATAAAAATGTATTATGGCGTAAAGTCGTATCGTACTCTAGATTGTGAATATATTGTCATTCGCACACAATGAAATCCAAAAATACTTCAGCAAAGTATTTCTTTTGCGAAGTCATTTAACGCTGCCGAAAGACCAGTCTAGGTGTAATATTATTAAAAAGAAATTTTTCTAGGGATATCATGCGCTACTTTGTCATCAATAGACTTCAGCCTACTAGCGATCGCCAACTAAAATGACTTAAATATCGCGTGCGTCATTGGTATTATCATGAGCCGCGCGCTCGCACTATTTTCTTCAGTACGCGTGGCTGAGCTACCGTTCCATCATTGAAATGTTTGCTTGCTTCGTACCACAAAAGTGAATCATAGAGTTCATTGTAAAGTTCTTCTACGTGCTGTTTCCAAGTCGAAGCTTCGTAAGCTCATTCATGACGTCGTTCATCAACACGAAAGTCAGCGCTCGCTGTGACCCCGTCTTCCTCAACACCCACGAAACACGGAAGTGGCAGCTCTTGAGAGGAGTATCTGCTAGTTTTTATCTAATTTGTCGTGCGGGTAATATTTTCCTAGGGAATCCACGCCACAGAGTCGCAATGGCACTAACGCCTGG
>JALIZH010032654.1:0-56484 GCA_030522465.1 Rhipicephalus appendiculatus | reverse complement strand
GAATGGACTTTCTTCGAACCTAAACTCGATGTCGTCGATATTTTCTTCTTAATAACTTTTTTAGCGCAACCAAACACACGGACAAAGAGAGGGAACGACACCAGCACACGAGAGCTTGCGGAAGCATATCACATCCACATCAGGGGGTCATCATGTATCAGCCACCCGTCATTAACTATTTCCGAAAAAGAAGTGTCGCTTATCAAAGAAAGGGGGTAGCAGCAGATACGGCGCGATAGCTCCGGACAATGCACCTACGACGGTGCGCATGGGTGGCAGGTGCCATTTTCGGTATATATGTTTTCCTTTGCTGAATAAAGCCTTCAGTTGATAGTAGCGCTGGTGTCGTTCCCTCTCTTTGTCCGTGTGTTTGGTTGCGCTAAAAAAGTTATTAAGATGAATGTGTACCAACTAGCTCCCCTTTCAGTTTTACTCCAGATATTTTCTTCTCATTTACTTACTCCTTAACATGAATACTTTCTCGTCTTATTCGACATAACTTGAATCTTGTCGCAGCATTGAAGGTTCGTAAAGATTTCAATTTCGCAACACATTAATAAGTATATATTGCTGGCACCAACGCCCGAACGCAAAACAATGAAAGCTTGCTGAAAAGCACGCTTGCGCGATGAAAGCACAGCACTTAGAAGAGTATACGAGCCAGTTACTGTTGTCTGATAACCACAATGAGATAGCGCACGCGACCACGTCCTTACGATGAAAGCTCACAGTTGTTGCTCGAGCGACGCAGTCCCCCTACTCTACCCCGGCGTCCCGTCATGTTCCTTCACCCGAAGAAGGACAGGAGGGGCGGGGCGTTTGTTCTCTGCTTGAGGAGAATGGAAACACACGCGGGTTGATGTTATCACATGCGCTCTCCATGCAACGGAAATTGCCAGATCGTTTCGTCTCTGCTTCAGCCGCAATCGGCAGCGCACACGCCCTTTTACTTGCGGGTAGAACATACGATGTAGAACATACGCGTTATCTATTGGGACTTTGAACACATGGCAGCGACGGCAAAAGCCCGTCGAGAGTGTTCTTATACTTGCTAATGCAATAAAAAAAGAAGACGAATTTCGCATTCCAGTCGTCTCAGACGAATTCATAAGGAACCGTTTGACTTTATACTGTATACACAAGGGCGCACATTTCAATTAGGGTGAGTAACGCTGTGTATACACACCTTGCTTTGTCGCCTGTCGGCTGTATTAAGTGCGTCCGTATATCAACGACAAGGCAGTCAGTCACGCGTAGGGAATGTAGAGACGCGAAGATTGGTGAAAGAACCCTGCAGTAACCTTAAAAACCCCTCTAAACTCTATAAATTTATTCAATCAATTAGCGCAAGCAATGAACGTTTGTTCATGTGTCATCATTCTCATTCGTCTCAACTCTCGTCCCCCGCTGCCGCTTCCCCGGTGAAGGCTAGTCACGCACGCTAAGCCAATAGCCAACCTCGGCTTTCTTCTAGGTGGAAGTCGCAGAAATGTGGGATTCCTCTCTTCTCGTGCGAAAAAATAAAAATACCGCAAAAATGGCAAGCGGGATTCGCACTTTTATAGTTGGAGTGATCCACCAACTTAAACAGTGTTCGTTGTGTCCACCACAAGCATTACGCCCGATGTGCCGCAAAGCAAACTTTCTTAAAATTTTCGTTAAAAAGCTGCTCTCTCAACAATCGCATAGCAAGAAAGAGAAGCAAAGCTAAAGAAAGCATGTAGCACTCATCGAAATAGGACAAAAGCAGTAATGAGAGAAAAAGTCTGATAGAAAACTTCATAATGCAGTTACCAACAGGAAATGTGCCGACGAAAGCTGCTCAACATCAGTTTAGATGGTAGAATGGTTTTCTTTCTGGCAGTAATGAACTTTGGCAACCAATTAACGTCAGAGAACTTTGCACTTTCATTTGACTTAGGGGACGTAAATGACGGTGGTTGTAACAAGCGACAGATGGCAAATTGGCCAATAATGTGCAAAACAATAATTGCATAGCTGTATACCGGGATTTAAGAAAGACGAGCCAGTCCAAAAACATTACGGGTTATATTGTTTTTGAGATATGTAAGCTCCTTAAGTTGTTCAAAAATTTCCAGCACGAGAGTTTAACGAGCACGAATTGACGCGAACACACGGACCTCTGCCCGTTCCTCCTTATAGCGCCGAGAAAATTAGGACGCTTTTTAATGTTTCAAGATGACTTCAAAAATACACTCTAGTGCTTTTTAATTTGCTACACGTGAAGGAAGACATAATTTGCTACACGTGACTGAAGACAAGGCACTGTGTCCTATATTAGAAACTCCTTCTACTTAGACTAAACAAATATCGAAGCAATTTGATGTCCCGGCAAACTTAAGCTTTAGTTTGCAGCGCTTGGTGATGGAAAGTACACTGATGTCTTCCGGTACAAAGGGTCGCTTGTCGTTAAAATCCCATCGCTTTGTCGGGTGACTGCCTCCCGTCAACGACATGTTGCATTTCAAAAGCAGGTCATCTGTGTTGAGCTCAATCTGTCCATCTGGGACCTTCGATAATGGTTTATTCCTTTGGACATGCTTGCGGCACGTTCAAAGTAAATGCACGTCTTCTTGTTACGTTCAAGTGAATGCACTCGCTCTGTCTTGAAGAACGTATTTCGGTAACGCTCAGTGGCACTCTGCAAGAGCTGATAATATGGCAAATATTATGTAGATTGAAAGGGCAAAACGTAAGGTCTGTGTGACTCACTCGAGAAGTCGTTTAATGGCTGAGCTAGTGAGCGCCATTTGGGTCCTGAATACGAGACGTGTTGCGTCTAGTGATAAGTGTGCTGTTTGAGGGTCATTGAATATCGCTGATTGTAGTAGCGCACCAAAATTGTTTTTGAACAGATGAAGTTGATCTGACAAACAAAGATGAAACACTGCGTGTCGCAAAACCAGCTACTGCGTGTTACTATTTCTCGCACATTTATACGATATTGTGTCGTATAGAAGAGATCGAGGTGATGTCACGAGCTCGCTGTCCCTCTCCATTGTATCATCTCTCATCTCCGTGGAACAGGGATGATTAGGTCGAATGTGAGAATGCGAGATCATTACGATGACTGTTGCTTTTATCGAAGGTAACAGGTGTAAAGCAGAAAAATATTACGCAATAAAGATTCGTATTGTGAAGTGTGAAGGATAAACCGGTAAAATCGGCCCAAATGCTTTCACACGTAGGACTTGCACGACGCTCGACTCGTTGAAGTCTGTTTCACTGCACGCCGCATTCAGTGTGTTCGTCGGCCATGTTGCTTCCTCCTCTCTTAAACAGGATGGATCTTGCCATCATAGTTTGTCGCGGCACAGTAATTCCGACCATGTGCCTCGTGCAAGATAATCTGCGGGGTTATCAGTCCCTGGATAATGTCACCACCGAGTTTTGTCGAAGGCGCGTTGAACTGCTGACACTCTGTTGCCAACAAACTGTTGCCGTTGCGAAATAATCTCTCAGGTTTACTTTAAAGAGGTATAAATATACAAATAAATGACCTAACCGCGAACTCGTCTTAAAGCTTAAAGGAACACTAAAGTGACACAATGAATTAATTTAGACTGATAAATCATAATCTCGAAACTCCAACGTCGTTAATATCACCACCATAGCTTCGTTAATAGATGAGGAATTAAGTGTCACAAGTTTAACATCTAAATTTCCCGCCGATATCTCCGATGAAGAATTCACAGATTTCAATGTGCCTTTTTCTTCGTATTTTGGCCACATTACCTGAACCAATTTCCTTGATAATTAGTGTATGAGGTCTCTGGATCCTTCAGTAGAGAATTCGCTTAATTTTTGCCGATTGGGATCTAAGTGGGCCCTAGTAAACACCGTCAAAATCTGTGACGTCACGGCAACTGATGCGGGAACTTCAAGGTGGCGTCGCCAACCGCATTTTTTTCGTGCGCGCTTCCTTGCTCGCCAAGCGTCTTCTCGCGGAAAGCGTGGTGTTTTTTAATAATTTAAAGAGTAATTTACTATAACGAGACAAATCATTTGTCTCTTTAGCGTCTTTAAATTCCTTCCAAGCTGCAGTATTTCCTAGAAAACGGGAATCGTCGCAACTCACTTGCAGTACGAAGTGGAGGAGAGAGTGAGGATTGTGCAAGAATAGCTCGCATTTCAAGGGAACTGTTTTTATTTTTTGCCTAATTTCAATTCGTTCTTCAAGTTTCAACTATCGCAATGTTTGCAGATAACACAGTCATCTATATGTCATCGCGCAATCTAACACATTGCACAGATAAAGACCATAAGTTTCCTGCCAAGGCGGGAAAGTAGTAAACACGATATGTTAACCATTGGCTGTAGATCTTCAGTTGTATATCCAAAGAAACAGGGCAGAACAAGACAAGAAAACGTGAACCTTTGCGAGGGAGAAAGGGAAGGACGGGGACCAAATTTTAGATCCTAGAATAAATAAATGTAGACAGCTGAAGAAAACCCGAATCCTTCAAAAAAAAAAAAAAAAAACGTTGTGTCCTTTTATTTTTACTTTCCTAGCGGCTAGAGCCCCTAAAAGCCAGCACCGAGCTATGTTCGCAGCAGCTTTCTTGAATCCAAGAGCGCAGCTATATTGGTGGACGAAATGCAGCGCAAAGCCGGAAGCACAGGAGCACTGGTCGTGTCCCAAAGGACACCAATGTTCACTTTTCTGTTCCCGAAGTGCGTATACCGTTGTCTGGCTCATTCATTTTGTCTAGAAAGAATACGGAACGATTGCTTTTGCCTACTAGTCAGCACTGAGAAGAAAACCAACCATTTTTTTCCCTTTTGTCTATAGTAGTCAGCCCTGAAAACCCATCTAAGTAGATTGTTCAGTTCCCGAAGACGCATTGATTCCCACCCAATGCGCGGGCATCTTATATCTGGTTTTTCATGCAGCAGAACAACACTGCATGTCCGAGTCCCTGTAATCCACCACTCGTGAGCCGCGCACGCAATGTCGATACTGTGACACCACAAAATGTCAATATGGATTTTTAAAACACCGCTCAACAGAACTTGCTCTTCTCGACCAGAAAGAGTACATATTGGAGAAATTTGACGAAAAACGTTATGTCCTTGGTATTTTCGTCGATTTTACGCAAGCCTTTGACTACATAAATCACGAAATTTTGTTTCATAAACTTGATCACTACGGCATTCGTGGGCTTCCTCTAAAGCTACTAAAAAGCTACCTTTCAGAAAGATGTCAGTTCGTCTCCTTGAACGCAATGATATCAGACAGAAAGAAAATTATCTCAGGAGTGCCGCAGGGCAGTATTCTCGGACCTTTGATTTTTAATTTGTATATAAATGATATAGTCTACACTTCTTCGGATGTCAAATTTGTAATATACGCTGACGACACCAGCATATTTATTTCGTCTCCATCAGTTGACTACCTCTTTCACAAAGCTAACCTCGTGTTAGAAGAATTAAGCACATGGGCAGCCAATAACCAGTTAAAAATAAATACAAAAAAGACAAAGGCCGTGGTTTTTCATTCTATTGGCAAGCAGGTTTCTGCAAAAGACAACCTTGTTTATCGCGGATCACAGATAGAGCTGGTTGAATCTATTAAGGTTTTAGGTGTGCATTTCTCAAAATCACTGCAGTGGGATGATCACGTAAATGCAGTATTACAAAAGTTAGGTGCGATTACTGGTATTGTGAGTCGAAATCGCTATCTAATTCCGAAACCAGTGAAACTATTGATTTATAATGCCCTTTTCGCCTCGTATTTAAACTACTGCCATTTGGTTTGGGGGACTACTACACAATCGAACCTCTTGCGGCTATTACTTATGCAAAAGAGATTTTTGAGAATAATTGCAAATGTACCAACTGTGCATCCTTCTGAGGAACTGTTTAGAAGGTTCAAAATAATTAAAACACAAGACCTATACGTGTACAGATTGCTCCGAGAATACCGAATACATTGCGATCACCAGGATTCTCTTTTCATGGGAATAGTAAAGTTGTGTCCGAAAGAAGCATCATACAACATACGAAAAACCGAGACATGGAATGTTCCACATTGTCGGACTAGTTACGGTCGTCAAATGGCTCGTAACAAGCTTCCGCGATTATTAAATGATTATATTAATAAGCAAATTGATATTCGTGATGTAAAATTGTCTGATTTGTATGATCTGTTCTTTTCTTAACCTAGGCTCTTTGCGTAAAATTTTTTTTGACTTTATATAAATTCAAACTGAAAATGTCACTGTTAATTGTTACAATGTTAGAGTAGAAGTTTTACAGTGTTAATGTCAGTGTGAAAGTGTCACAATGTTAAGAACATGCCTGAAACTGAGCTGCTGTCTTTGCACGGGGGGCGAAGGACTCCCTCAAGCCATTCAAATGGCTTTTCCCTTCTCCTCCTATCACATTGTATTGTGATGAAACAATAAAAATTCAATTCAAATTCAAAGTAGAAGTGACTTAGTGAAAGAGGCTGCAGTTCGCATGCAGTTGATGTCGCAATAATCGTAGGCGTTGGTGTCGCCTAAGAATTAAGGGGAAGCGTTAATGCTGAAGCAGTGGCTAATCTCAGATTAGGTCTAGTCGTTAGGACACGTTTAATTAGTCTTGTTGTCTGGTTGGTAAACGATGTTAGGTAAGTCTCCTGTCCACCGATACATGGAAAACACTGCAGTTACATTGCTGTTGTGTTAGGTTACAGCAGGATAAGAAAGAACACGAGGTTGACGTGCGTGTCGTGGTGAACATCGCATCACACTGAGCCTCCTTTCTGTACCTCTCCCCTGAGTCGCTGATGGGGTGTTTGGTCGTTAATCAAGGAGGCACTCAGAGAAGGAATTTACTTTGTCATCCGGAGCTGCTTAACTTAGAGAAGCTGATTTCGGAATGGAAGGAAAGAAGAAAACAGACGCCTGTCCGTTTGGTTCTACCAACTGGCTTCACGCCTGCAGCGAGACCCTCGGTTCCTCCATGGTGCCTCAAACAGCCAATCGTCAACCTGACAATACCAGGCGTCCGGAAGAAACAAGATCTGTCAGCACCAGCTCTTAAACAGCTCGCGTTATTTCTGTTGTACGAGAAATATCAAGACTCCACTCACATCTACACCGACGGCTCCGTTCTACCGAGCAGCTCAACAGCGGCGGTCGTGGTTCCAACGATCGCCACAACTATCAAGTTCAGGACGGCTCACCCGACAACTTCGACGGCAGCAGAGCTCACAGCGCTTCGCGCCGCGCTGCTTTTCATTAATGACCATATGAGAAAAAGGTGGACGATTTTCTGCGACTCCAAGGCGGCACTGCAATCTCTACTGTCGCCTTTACGCCGCGGTCCACACGAACAGTTGACATTTGAGACTGCAGAGATGTTATATACACCATCTAACCGAGAAGGGACAACACATTTCATTTCAGTGGCTACCTAGTCACTGTGGCATCATCGGTAATGAACGGGCCGATCAAGCTGCCCGTTCAGCCCATACAGGGGACCGCGACCTGTCGATACCTCTTTCGAGGACAGACGCTGCCCGGAAGCTCCGCATGCTCGCTCGCCATTGCACCACAACAAATTGGAATGAGCCACATTTCATGCATGCACGATTGCACTCCCTCGATCCCACGTTAAGCCTTAGAATTCCACCAAAGCTTCGTCGAGGTGACGCTACCGTCCTGTGTAGATTATGGCTCGGCGTTGCGTTTACCCAGGCGTATGCGTTCCGTATAGGCATGGCCGACACCGCCGCCTGTGAACATTGCGGCGACGAAGAAACAATTCGACATGTTCTGTGTGGCTGTCCGGAATATGCCACACAGAGACAAGCTCTTTGTCAGGCCTTCAACAAGATCGACGACCAGCCCCTATCTGAAGAAAGACTATTACGTCATCGTTCAGACCTAACATCGCAGACGAAGGCCTTACAAGCACTAATAGGCTTCCTGCGATCTACTGGCCTATCAGAACGACTCTAAGCGGAACGTTCTCGTGTTTGTGTGTGCGGCTGCGGTTTTTTTTCTCTCTCTCTTTCAACCCCCTGTTCCCCAACCCCAGTGCAGGGTAGCATACCAGATACTACCTTCTGGTTAACCTCCCTGCCTTCCTCTTCTCTTTATCTCTCTCTCTAAGATGGGGGTATGAAAAAGGGGAGCAGAAATATGTGAGAGAGAAGGGTAGAAGGAAATGATCAAATAACGCGTATGCGGCTTTGACACTATACAATAGTCAAGGGCGTGCACAAAGGCCGCCAGTCCTTAAAAAAGCACAAAAGCGCTTTCACTCTATGCCTTGTGACCCCTCGAGGAATGGGTGCGGTGCTCCAGCAGCATGTGCACGGAGAGCGGCCGATAATCTAATCGTCGCGACGCATCAGAAAGTGTTGTTCTTTCAAAGGCAAATGGAGGGCAGCAGCATGGCGAATGATATATGTCTTCTTCGGCGCCGCGGACCGCGCATTTCGCAGTGTCGGTCACTCGAATTAAAGTCGTGCATGCCTTTGCGAGGGCAACCCTAAACCAAAGCCTTAAAGAGGCCAACTTTCACGTCGACGATGTCCGGATCAAGGTCGGAGTTCAAGAGTGAGGTTTATTTTGGGGAGCTTGTATGCCTTTGGCCTTGAGACTAAAATAAATAAATGAATAAATAAATAAATAAATAAATAAATAAATAAATAAATAAATAAATAATTGTCTTACGTTTATCCTGTTCCACTTTGCCAGATAGGGACTATGCAGGTGACAAAGCTACCTCGCAGCGTCTGTCCTGGAAATAGGAGTCGGAAAGGTGGAAATTGATGGGGATAAGTGAGAGAGTTAGAAACTGATTAAAAGCCTAATGAAACCAAAGTAGGCCAAACAACGAAAGGGATCAATGTTGCCAGCGAGAACGCGGGGCAAAATTTCACGCCAATAAACAGAGAAAACGGTGCAGGAAATATTGAGGAAGGGAGAAGAGAAACACACACACAAGCACATACACTCACTCACTCGCGCGCGCGGAAACACACACACACACACACACACACACACACACACACACACACACACACACACACACACACACACACACACACACACACACACACACACACACACACACACACACACACACACACACACACACACACAAGCGCACGCACGCACGCACACAGGAACACACATGCCTTTCGTAGTCGCGTTTTCTGTTGTGTAACTGAAATAGCTTCCACTGTCTCACCGTTCAGAAACTCAGTTCAACATAACTTCTGAAAGCGCGATATTGGCATTGCAAATTATGACTTCCAAAAGTTTGTTCGTGGCTCCTTTGCATATCTCAATATTCAGTCTTTTTAACGAAACCATCGGGATACCCGGGCCCCTGCTTCTATTATGATCTGGCTTCCCTGACGATGGTTCTGTAAATACACCTGGTGCCAGGGTGTACCCAACAAAACAAGAAAAAAAAAAACAAAAAAAAAAAACGTCGGTTTCATGTACAAAATTTCGCTAGGCGGCTTGGGTCAGGGGATGACTGATGGACGTCTTTATTTCAAAGGGAGCCTAATGGGGCGTTTAATTTTTCAGCGAAGGCTATTAAGGGATTTTTAAAATGACGCGGAATCTCCGTGGGAGACGCCATATCCCAGCTTAAGTAGGCTTACAGAAGCACAAATTTTGTGAGCGGTATTAGATCCGATTAAGGTCAGCCGGGAATAAGGCGCGGCACGTGTACGTATACGGAAATAACAATAAAGAGCAATCAATGATTAAATATACTTGAAAAGCAAGGACAAGTTCGAAACACCAAGCACTAAGCGAGCAATGACGCGTTAGTGCAGAAAGGTACTCCAGTATGAAGTTTTAGATACATACATACATACATACATACATACATACATACATACATGCATACATGCATACATGCATACATGCATACATACATACATACATACATACATACATACATGCATACATACATACATACATACATACATACATACATACATACATACATACATACATACATACATACATACATACATACATACATACATACATACATACATACATACATTGTATAACGTGCCCAAAGTTGTATAACAATATATACCTTGGGGAAGGTGGTATTACATCTGGGTATTTTAGCCCAGAAAATAGCACGTACCTCGAGCCATCCGACAAAGACCGGCGCTAACTTCATACGGGTTCACTTTTGTAGAAGCTCTGCATTCATATACGGGTGAACGAGTTGTAGCAGTGCATATCCTTAGGCTGTTAAAGAAAAGTGATTGTCACTTCATTTTCATTTCTGCATCCTTTTCCGAGCTTGTTCTCTTTAGGACTCGACCATCGGGTGGTGAAGAGAGGGAGAGGGGGGCGCGTGGTGGGACTTAGCCTCTCCCTTAAAGGGAAATTCCTGCGCATGCCTATGTCAATACCTATGCGTTTGCTGGGGTGGCTGCAGCGCATTATCTGCGGGGCGTATTGAATCCGGACGGCATTATTTATCAGCAGGTCGGACACCGCCAACAACGCATCGCGCGGTCACAGGGAAGTTCGCGCACTTGCGGGTCATCAGCGTTGCGCCAGCAGAGAGCGTCGCGTCGGTGGTAAGCGGGCGTTCTCCGCTTCCACGAAGGTTAATGGATTCCGGTGAGCCACGTGGTTGCCCAGACCCAGGGCCAGAAATTAATGAGCGTTGAAAACTTGATGACGCGGCGACATCTGCACCGCCTTCACTTCTGATCACCGCTCGCGCAAGCGAGCATGCTCTCGCGCATGCTCACTCTCACGACCCAACTATTGAGCGGTCCTGAACTCTGAAAACTTTCGCGAAGGTCTTGCTTGGTTTAGAAAAGTTCCTCATTGATTCAGCAAACTTAATCGCCTTTCCCTGGACCTTGGGAGACGGGCAAAGGCCACCGTTTGGAGATGCGGCAGTCTCGTCCCGCCGATGGCGGTAATTTACCCTCCTTTGCACAATCTTTGGTCCGGAAGCAGTGTAGGTTAACCCAATTTAAACATTCACTGTCGTGTCATTTTCGCTCTAATCATTGAAATGTGAATATTTGTCAACGTTATCACTTTCGTAACAAATGCAGCGAGGATTCAAGGATGCATCAATGGACTCCCCTATAATAATAATAATAATAATAATAATAGTAGTAATAATAATAATAATAATAATAATAATAATAATAATAATAATAATAATAATAATAATAATAATAATAATAATAATAATAATAATAATAAAGAAGTGAGGCAGCTACACCGAGGAACCAAAGGGGTCACAGAGGTTCGGGACGGTGGGTGCAACTAGTAAAGGGAATATAATAATAAACAAGTTGTCGTCGATAAGTACAGTCTGCGCTTTTCTGTCGACATTACGCCCCCTATGATAGTGTAACATTATTCGGTACGCTATGCTCTTCGCTCATATTGTGCATTTTTTGATGCTGATTGATTATGGCTTGCTGCTCATATCTCCCGGAAGCGCAGCCAGAAAATTGTGCAGAAACCACCGACGATGATTCGCGCTGCAGGCGAATGTACAAACACTTGCATCTGTTGGAATAATCTCATATTCGACACATGCCAAGAACTGTTAACGAAAAAGTGGGGCTGCTGAGTTCGGTTTACGTGATTTTTCCTCTTCTCCTTTCTTTTTCTTCGAACCAGTGCATCAAGGCGCGGGCGCAGCACTTCACTGAAAGAAAACAAAATATTTTTTTTTGTTTTTCCTCTTTCTTGCAAGCAGGTACGTGTTGTGTTATGCTCCCTTGAGCTGCACACACGTGTCCTCCTAACTCCTGTAAGTCCCATTGACGAAGCAGACGCATGGCCTCATGCGCGAAGCACACAAATGTACGTAGCCTACACACGTGCTAGTACGATGTGAGTTGAAGTGCTGGCGCTAACGAGAATTCTCGTTCTCGAGACCCACATTTCCGGATCTCGTACGTGCGACTAAATATATACAGCGCGTGCACACCTTTACCGGGGAAATGGGCCCGTGTGTCTCATCCTGACGAAAACTCATTTCACTTAAGCAACATAGTCGTCTGTCGTCTTTTTATCGCTCCGAGTGGGTAGCGGTTATGTACTTGGGAATATACACCTGGCGTGAATTGTCGTCCACGTGTAGCTCTCGACGGTAAGAAAATTCAGGAGCCCGTTTCCCTATCGGAAAGTGGGGGCAACAGAAACTTTCTTTCTTTCTTTCTTTCTTTCTTTCTTTCTTTCTTTCTTTCTTTCTTTCTTTCTTTCTTTCTTTCTTTCTTTCTTTCTTTCTTTCTTTCTTTCTTTCTTTCTTTCTTTCTTTCTTTCTTTCTTTCTTTCTTTCTTTCTTTCTTTCTTTCTTTCTTTCTTTCTTTCTTTCTTTCTTTCTTTCTTTCTTTCTTTCTTTCTTTCTTTCTTTCGCTCGCTCATACAGCGCCAACATTTAGATGCTTATTTTGTGCGCAAAATTTTGTTCGAGTTAACTTTCGTTAACAGCCCTATAACACATCATCAAATTGTTAAGGCCTGAGAGGCATCGGTTGCCAGCTGCTTGTGTTTTAGGGGTGAAGCACCTTAGGGTCGAGATTTGTCCGTCCACGTCCATGTCCGTCACGGGGAGATTCGTGGATGTGAGACACACACACAAAAAAAAAAGGTTTAGCAATAGACTAATATCAATCGTAATTGTGGCAGAACGGTATAAAACACATAGAAGCACAGACCCTTTATACTAGTCAGCGACTTCAACGTACACATTATGGACCTTAGGACCTAGCTTTGTCGTCGACGCTCACTGTCCGCTACCATGCTGGTTAGAAAACCGTTGCTGTAGTGGAAACATAAGTGTGTATGTAAATAAAAAAGAAGGTTTACAATAAACGAACAACAATCATAATTGTGACAGGACAATACAAAACACCTACAAGCACAAACCCTTCGTACTAGTCGGTGACTTCTAAGTAGACATTATGGACCTGAGGACCGAGCTTTGTCGTCGACTCTTTATGTCACTTTATGTCTTTCAATTTACATTATATGGGGCAACGCTCGGGTAACATATGTGAGACACAAAAAAGGTTTAACAATAGGCTAATATCAATCATAATCATAGGTCGTCAAAACATGTGCAGCTCACTCAGACTCACTCATGAAATATATTTTGTGCTTAGAGCTCACTCGACTCAGACTCACCAAAATTTTCCTGAGCCGGACTCACTCGGACTCACACTCACGAAAATTCTCATCGACCGAACTCACTCGGACTCAAACTCACCAAAACAGTACTCACCCGGGCTCACTCAGACTCAGATTCACGGCTCGATCTGAGTCTGAGTCTGAGACGGACTCATGAGTCCGTTAGCCTAGAATTGGCTTTTTCAACCATGGTGTCTACGCTCTTTGACACCAGTATCTCACGTAATTGATGCTATTCTTGGTGCCTTTTGATATAGTACATTCGAATACGAGTTATGAGTGTTCGCAAACAGTAAGGTCAGTGTTCTTGAAAGTCATGACTACATAAGATATATTTATCAAGAACTTCCCTGAAAGAGATGGCGGGGGGGGAGGTCAAAGCACCCCCTACGTAATTGTGCCTCTGATCAATAAACATTGAAATGGTATACGAACGGCACTGCTTTGGAACACGTTGACAGTAGACATGAGTATAAACGTGAATCCAGATAAGGCTGATAGTGAGCCTGAACAGGAGAAGATTAGACCGTAGGTCGGCAAAAAAAGTGGTACTCACTCAGACTCACTCAAAAAGTATATCTTGCTCTTTGGACTCACTCGGACTCTAACTTACTAAAATGTTCCTAAGCCGAACTCACTCGCACTCACACTCACGAAAATTTTCTTCAACCGGACTCACTCGGACTCAAACTCACCATAAGATTACTCACCCGGACTCGCTCAAACTCAGACTCACGGCTCGATCTGAGTCTGAGTGAGTCCGAGTGAGTCGACTCATGAGTGAGTTCGCCGACCTATGATCATAATTGGGATAGAACAATCTGAAACACCTAAGAGCACGAACCCTTTATACTAGTCGGCGACTACAGCGTAGACATAATGGAACTTAGGACCTAGCTTCGCTCACTCGTCATCATTCAATTCGTGGAGATGCGTGGATTTTGTTTCCTTTCAAGCTGTATCTAGTCTCTTAAGTTGGAAGTTTTAGAGCTTTGTAACAATTGCGGCGGCAAAATACGAATCACTTGTGAAAAGAAATCCATTTATGCCCAGCCTACAGTATTGGAAGGCTTTGATATCTGAAGCGGATTGTGTGGGCAAAAACACACTAGATTTAGATACATTTTCGCGATTTACACGACAAAGCGCCGGACTACGAATTACATGGTTTGTAAACACTGTTCGGATATTAGTACGGTGCATCCATCTTTAAACATTCGTCAGCACCATAATAATGTGTGTACTACGTTTGTCTGAGCGCCCGTACATATCTAACCAACGCATCTTGCGCACTTAGGGGTGCATAATACTGTCTGTGATGCAGCCCATCCATCGTATTTATCTACGGGCCGTCCTATATATCGTCTCGCACTAACACTTCGTTTAGTTTCCTTGTTTTCTAGTACCAGCATTTCTCTAGGTGTAGCTGCCGGATGGTTAATCTGCCTCTTTCTCGTTGCCTTAATTATCTTCAATGTAAACTTCCTTCGTGAATTCCTTGTTAACATATGACACAATCTAAAAACAAAGAGTATGTGTTACTGTTTTTTTTTGGTGAGTGGTGACTTGCCAGTGTTGCCACGTATGACTCTCCTTTAAAGATACACGTTCAATTTCTTTTGAGACCCACGACTCCTAGACGGGAGTCCAATTATCCACGAAGAAGGTTCACGAGGGTGTCATTAAAGAGTCATATACGTGGCAATTCAACACTCACAAAGAAGAGTCCAATGACTCATTTTTTTAAAGTGCACCATACACATAGTACATTTATTATTTATTTAAAATTCTGTTAATATTGAAGTAAGCTACAGCAGACGACATCTTATGTCCAGCCAGAAAGCTGGACATAAGGTGAACACTGCGGGCCAAGCGATCCATATACGGACGCTACAAAGAAAGAAACGAGCTGGGCATTTCGACAGGCGAGACGTTTACTGCAAGCCCAACGAATTACCGGAAGGGGAACGCCAGTCCAACCGGTAAAAGCGGTCGTGAAGTTGCAGCCGAGCAGTAAACTTGTCCGTGCAAGTAGGTGGACACAAGTTAGAAATGGTGGAGTAACGACAGAGGGTAAGTGGCCTGCGGACGTCGTTCGACATCAATCTAGAGTGAAGGGTGGATTGGTCTAGAAGTGCGGCACAAGGTGGATAATCATCAAAGACCAGTGGAAGAGCAGCGCCTTTTGATGACCGTGCTTCTCCCGCCCTAACGCAGGGGTCAGAGAGAGAGAAAAGTGGTCAGGAGCTACATGGCAAACAGAGAAAAGGCGCGCGACAGAACGAAATATAAATGTAGAGAAATGGCGGGAGGCGCTGTACAAACAAACGGCGACTGCATGCAGAGCACGTCTTCAGTAGTGGCAGCTCTGCTGACTCCCTGCAGCATGCAGCAGGCTTTTGAGTACAAGCTCGCATGGAAGTGCTGCCGCGCGAAACAGTGCATTCCGAGCACGATAGAGCTCCGCCTCAAAACTTTGGAGACACCTCAAAGATTGTAGGCAGGCCAGAGACGGAGGAGGGGACTCAAAGTAGCAAATGGCGTCTCGTGTTCTTAGGAGGTTGTTTTCGCTGAAGACCGTATATACGCTCTATGTCTACGTGATGAGAACCTGCCAAGCAAAGAAAGGATAGCTTCGACTGAGCAATATTTGTGCAGTATTATGAAATTATAGTAAGTATATATGTATGTAACAATGGCCTTCTCGAAAGGGGAAAACAATTGAACAAAACTTCTAATTTAAAGAAGGTCTTGACGAAGTTTATGCATTATTAAATGTCCATCAAATTGTCATAACAAACATTTCATTTGAGTGTGAAACGACGAAGGAAAGACCTTGAGTTATTTGTATTCTTGTACATGTGTTTCCCGACAACCTACTACTTAAGAACTTACGACTAACGTCGTTAAAAAACTTTGTTCCGCTTGTCTCCCTTCATCCTCGAAACAATTTTTGACTAATGAACGCACCCGGTGGTACAGCCTTAAATAATTCTAGCCACACTCACAATATCATTCCTAGCCTCACCGGCTTCTTCACTTTCAGGACAGCTCAATTTGAAATTGTGTCGTGCTGAGTCACAATGCCCAGACTCTAGATAGCCGGGTGCGTCTTCAAATCATTGCAAGTCAGTGTACTAATGAGTTTGTCTATGCTGACAAATAGCGACAAAGGCAAGACAAAGGCGACGGAGTTTTTCTGAATACGACTCCTGCTATGGTGACCAGACACCACCAGACTCATCTCCATCCATGTAGTCCTCTATTCCGTAGATGTAGGCACGTGCAATGTTGTCTACTTCCCATTTTCATTCCCCGTCTCTGTTTCGGTACAAACTATTACCACAGAACGCCAAGCCAGAGTTAATGGCATGCTGTTTCCATGGGCTCTACATGAAGAGTTTTGGGATGCCGCGTTCGATCTAATTTCATGTTAACGACGTATACAGCCTACATTTAGACCAACGATCCTTTGCGGACGCAAGAGCCTACAGAACTGACTCCCGTTGAGTCTGTATGCATAGAACGTCCCCTTTCGAACGTCCCCAAGTCGAACGTCCCCTTTCAACATCGAGTCCTCTTATATCAGTCTCTCGAACATGTAGTTTGTGGTAGTTTAGCTAATCGTGCGTTTGCCATTCTGTTACTGAATTACCTGACAAGCATGAACGATATTCAGGCGGAGTAATTTTGATCACATCCGCCTATACTAAAAGGCTTGTTTGTGGCAGGTGATAGGTGGTTTGTGGCACATGAGACTACGTTGAGCTACAGAAATAGCTATTACGTACTTCATCCTCCGTTCACGAAATTTTCGGAATTGTTCTACAGCATCCGTCTGAATCGGCGCCCACCACAATGATGGGGGCTCACGGATTGGATTTAGTTACGAGGTCGGCGGTTTTCCGTAGTGCTGATATATAGCTGGTACCCTCGTATTTTACGGCACCGAACCTACAGTACATAATGCAGACGTCATTGCGCCAGGTAAATGATGCAACCAACAAGAGTTTTCGTTGTATCGCAAGCCAAGTGATAAAAATTTTCACTAACCTTCCTCGGCAGAAAATGGTACTTGCGTGCAATTTAAAAGTACACAGTGCACGTTTTAGGTTATTTTCAAACAGGGAAAGCGAGACTAATGCTGAAATAAATTCAATACAGCAAGTCAAACAAAATTGTAACCGGTTTATTACACAGTACGTTTTAATAACTTCCTCGATGTCTTTTATTTCGGGATTGTTGCACCATGTTTAAGCATTTATGAAATTTTATGATATAACGCCCATTCTTGCATGTCTGCGTGTGCACTATCGGCGACAAATGAAACGCGAACAGCGGGAGGCATTAGCAATGCCATAGTAGGGCGCGCCGTCAGTCACTACCATTAACATGCGCAGTGCTGCCTGTCAATGGTGATTACTAGATGGCGCGCACTATGCCGTTTCTAATGCTTGCCGCTGTTCGTGTTTCATTTGAAGCCGATAGTACATGCAATGTGTGACGTGGTTTATTGATGCGTAGCGACTTCAGCGAAGGTCGAGAGGCGTCACGAGTAGAGCGTCGAAGAGCGGGCGTCCAGCAGCCTGAATCCGGGCAAGCGCGAGCTCGTGTCCCCTGCTGCTGTTGACACTGAGGCTGGCTTGCTTGCTCGTGTGTCGTCGTCGTCCTCTCTTCACTACATTTGCCCCCGGGGAATAGCGGAGCCATCCTGGCGACTTAAGGCGTTGCCAATATAGCGGGGTCAAAATATGGCTTGATACGGGACACGTGCACGATTTCGCGGCCGCGACGGCGTAGGTCGTCAGACGATGTCAAGGGCTCGACCTCGTAATTTACGGGAGAAGTCCGAGCAAGAATGCGGTAGGGGCCGTGATATCGGGCCAGCAACTTGGAGGATAGTCCAGGAGTATTAGGCGGGACCCAAAGCCAAACGAGGGTACCCGTCGTGAAAGCAGCAAGAGGTCGATCGTCGTCGCGCCTAAGCTTCTGGCGCCCTTGGTCTTCCGTCGTAAATGAACGGGCCAACTGTCGACAATCTTCTGCGTACCTGGCCACGTCGGAAATTGGACTGTACTCAGATGCGTCAGGTGTGTAAGGAAGCATAGTGTCGAGCATGCATGATGGCTCGCGTCCGTATAAAAGAAAGAATGGTGAGAATCCTGTGGTCGCTTGCGTAGCAGTGTTGTACGCATATGTCACGAAAGGAAGGGCGGTGTCCCAGTTGGTCTGGTCGGATGCCGTGTACATCGTCAGCATATCCCCGAGAGTGCGATTAAATCTTTCGGTTAGGCCGTTGGTTTGCGGGTGATATGCGGTCGTCAAGCGGTGAACGATGTTGCACTGAGCGAGCAAGGCTTCAATAGCTCCGGACAGGAAAACACGCCCTCTGTCGCTCAAAAGTTCACGGGGAGCGCCGTGGCGCAGGACGAAGTTCCGTAAGATGAAAAATGCAACTTCTCTAGCCGTTGCTGTGGGCAAAGCTGCAGTTTCGGCATAACGCGTGAGGTGGTCTACGCCGACGATAATCCACCTGTTCCCGGACGTGGTCGATGGAAGTGGGCCGTATAAATCAATCCCAACGCGGTCAAATGGACGCGCCGGGCACGGGAGAGGCTGAAGTGTACCGGCTGGTCGTTGAGGTGGAGCCTTTCGTCGCTGACAGGCAGTACAAGTGCGGATATACTTGCACACCAATGCATACATGCCGCGCCAATAGTATCGCTGACGCAGGCGGTTGTAGGTCTTAAGAACGCCGGCGTGAGCGCTTTGCGGGTCGGTGTGGAAGGCAGCGCACATTTCCGTGCGCATGTGGCGAGGTATGACAAGCAGCCACCTCCGGCCTTCAGGCGCGTAATTCCGCCGATACAGGAGACCATCTCGTATAGCGAAATGCGGCGCTTGGCGACGTAGGGTTCTTGAAGCTGATTGAGTTGATGGATCAGCCAGGAAGTCGAGTATGCGGCAAACCCACGCATCCTTTCGTTGCTCCGACGACATATCTGTGACGTCGATTGGCGACACGGAAGCTGACGAAGAAGCCGTGTCGGACGCTAGCGGCGAGCGGGAGAGCGCATCAGCATCAGAATGCTTCCGGCCTGATCGGTACACAACACGAATGTCGTACTCTTGCAGTCGAAGTGCCCAACGACCGAGGCGTCCCGACGGATCTTTCAGCGACGAGAGCCAACATAGAGCGTGATGGTCCGTGACGACGTCGAAAGGTCGGCCATAAATGTAAGGACGAAACTTAGACAAAGCCCAAATTATGGCAAGGCATTCCTTCTCACTGACCGAATAATTGCACTCAGCTTTCTTGAGAGTTCGACTCGCGTAAGCCACGACGTATTCTTCGTATCCTGGTTTTTTTTGAGCCAACACTGCACCAAGGCCAACGCCGCTGGCATCAGTATGGATTTCCGTTGGCGCATCAGGGTCCAAGTGGCGAAGTATTGGAGGCGATGTCAGTAAGCGTCGTAGCGTGTCGAAAGACGCGTCGCACTCTCGTGACCAAGCAGATAGGCCGCTGGAGGCTGTCAGAAGATTGGTAAGAGGGGCGATGATGGAAGCAAAGTCACGCACAAATCGGCGGAAATATGAACACAGCCCGATGAAACTGCGAAGCGTCTTCATGCAAGTGGGCTTGGGGTACTCGGCAACGGCTCGGAGTTTCGCTGGGTCCGGCAGAACACCTTCCTTGCAGACGACGTGCCCCAGTATCGTCAACTGGCGCGCCGCAAAATGACACTTTTTGATGTTAAGTTGAAGACCAGCTGCGGTGAGGCACGTCAAAATCTCACGAAGGCGAACAAGGTGAGTAGGAAAATTCCTAGAAAAGACTACGATGTCGTCAAGGTAGCAAAGGCAGGTGTTCCACTTGTATCCGCGCAGGATGTTGTCCATCATCCGTTCGAAAGTAGCTGGGGCGTTGCACAATCCGAACGGCATGACGTTGAATTCATAGAGCCCATCAGGAGTGACGAAAGCAGTCTTCGCACGATCGGTGTCAGCCATCGGTACTTGCCAATACCCGGAGCGTAAATCGAGAGACGAGAAATATTCTGCCCCTTGTAAGCAATCGAGAGCATCATCGATGCGCGGCAACGGATACACATCCTTTCGGGTAATCTTATTGAGGCGGCGATAGTCGACACAGAACCGTATTGATCCATCCTTCTTGCGCACAAGTACGACAGGAGAGGACCACGGGCTCTGGGAAGGTTGGATCACTGCGCGCTTTAGCATGTCGTCGACTTGTTCGTTGATAATTCGCCGTTCCGTCGCGGAAACTCGATAGGGTCGTTGGCGTAACGGAGCATGTGAGCCGGTGTCGATGTGGTGTGTGACGCTCGTCGTGCGTCCCAAGGTCGGCTGGGCGCAATCGAAGGATGAGCGAAAGTCTTGCAGAAGAGCGAGAAGTTCGCTACGATGCGATGGCGGTAGATCGTCGGCAATACATGGGCGGAAATTGTCTGGGGCTGAGGAGGTGGTAACAGGTGACGTCATGGCGTTCAGTTGCAGGTAGGGTTGGTCCTCCGAAAGGTCCAGGGAACGCAAGAGGTCGACGTCTTGTACGTGCCCCAAAGATTCGCCGCGAAGCAAGGTAACAGCGGACGACAGCGTGTTGGCAACGAGCATTATCGTAGCGCCAGAAGTAATCGACAGCACGGCAAAGGGCAGTCGTAAGCCGCGACGATGGAGTAGTACTTCCGACGGGGCGAAGAGTGCTGTTCCGTCCGGTGCGGTCGTACATGTCAGTGCGACAAGGGCGCACGTCCTCGGGGGGGATATCTGTGTCCTCAGTGACGACAAGTTTGTGAGGACGGTCCGTCGAAAGAGAGGTCTGCAGCGGCGTCAGAGCTACTTCTGCACGGGCACAGTCGATGATGGCGCTATGATTCGAGAGGAAGTCCCACCCGAGAATTATGTCGTGGGAGCAGGATGGTAGTACGAAAAACTCTATGACGTAAAGTGCATCTTGTATGGTGACTCGCGCAGTACACACTGCTGACGGCGCAATGCACTGTGAGCTGGCAGTACGGAGCATTAGTCCCGATAGCGACGTCGTCAGTTTCTTCATCTTGCGGCACAGTGTCTCAGAGATGACGGAAACGGCGGCCCCTGTGTCAATGAGAGCTTCGGCGGCGGTTCCTTCGACATCGACATCTATAACATTTTGCGGCGAAACACATGGAGGCCTTGGACAGTTCGACTTGCATGCAGCTCTTGCCTCCGGAACTGCAGCAATCAGTTTCCCTCCTCTGTAGCGGAGCGGCGACGCATAGGTGACGGAGAGCGTCGTCGTGGTGGAGACGGTGATCGGTGATCGGAACGCAATGGTCGGGTATCGGCGGCGTACCTGGGTGGTGTGCCCGACGACGAGGGATTAGGCGTGACCGTGGTGTCGAAGAAAGAAGGTTGTCGGCGGCGGCAGTGGCGAGCGACGTGGCCAGCGACACCACAGGCGAAGCAGATGGGCCGGTTGTCTGGTGTTCGCCAGGCGTCTTGGCGGCGGAAATACGGAGGCGAAGGCCCCGCGTAGTGAAGCGGCGCAGAATTCACGGTCGGCGGCGACGGAGGGATCGGTATCGCATGTCGGGCATACGGCGTAGGCTGCTGAGGCGGCCGAGCAGCGATAGCAGCGTAAGTGAGCGGCGCCGTGACGGGTGGCTGTTGAGGCATAGATGGTAGGGCCTCAGCGATTTGGGTCCGAATGACGTGCTTAAGGTCAGGGGCCAAAGTCTGCGCCGGCTCGTTCGTGAGAGGTAGTAGCGAAAGCTGACGCGCTACCTCTTCACGGATAAATTCCTTGATCGTGGACAGGAGTGGTTGTTGGTCGGCAGGGCGAGCAGTAACGTGCAAGCTCGATAGTGGGTCGGTCGGCATGAGGGCTTGGCGTGCGATCGAGCGCTGTCTACGCAACTCGTCAAAACTCTGACACAATGACACCAGAGCAGCGACTGTGGTGGGGTTTCTTGCGAGCAACATCTGAAAAGCATCGTCGTCGATGCCCTTAAGGATGTGCTTGATTTTTTCCTCTTCGGTCATGGCGTTGTTGACGCGGTTGCAGAGGTTCAGCACATCTTCGATGTAACCCGTGAAGTTCTCACCGGGTTGCTGCGCTCGTGTACGCAAGCGCTGCTCTGCGCGAAGCTTGCGAGCCGATGGCCGACCGAAGACGTCCGTAATGGAAGTCTTAAAGACGGACCAGGTGGGAATGTCCCTCTCGTGGTTGTTATACCACAGTTGGGCGATGTCCGCAAGGTAGAACTGGACGTAACCAAGCTTCATTTGGTCGTCCCATTTGTTGCTGGCACTTACACGTTCGTATTTCGACAGCCAGTCATCGACGTCCGAGTCACCTGAGCCGGTGAAGATGGGTGGATCTCGCTGGCGATACACGGCACCGCAGGTGACGTGGACTGCCGAAGTCCCAGACTGTAGAGGGGTCTCTTCGGCCATGTTGGTAATGTGGTCACGAACCGGGGGGAGTTTCCGGGAGCGAAGGTCCAGGTTGGTACAGGGAATCCACGTACCTCCACCAAATGTGACGTGGTTTATTGATGCGTAGCGACTTCAGCGAAGGTCGAGAGGCGTCACGAGTAGAGCGTCGAAGAGCGGGCGTCCAGCAGCCTGAATCCGGGCAAGCGCGAGCTCGTGTCCCCTGCTGCTGTTGACACTGAGGCTGGCTTGCTTGCTCGTGTGTCGTCGTCGTCCTCTCTTCACTACAAATGTAATGTTCGACCTGCGTGTGTGAAGCCATTTTCATACAGAAAAAAAAAGAAAGCAGTACACCGAGGGTTTTTTTTTTTTGCAATTTTTCACGCTTTAAGCCCATATTTAATTCAAACCGAGAACTCAATCTTGTTATCTTATATTTCTGAAATCGTTTTCATGGAGTCGTCGTTTTGGGAGCGAGAGGCACCTGACCAAACTGAGTAATGATGATGGGGCGGTCGCAAAGAATGCTCTCTCTTTAAAGTCACGCACCGTCTGTGCTGGCATGGCATCATTAATTCAAACGTTTCTTTTTCTGTTAGCAAATGTCAAAATAATTTTACATGCACGAGTGTTACCTTGCTTCACAACGCACTTGGCGCTCCGTCCAATATTCGGCACTCTATGTTGAGCGAGCGAGCCGGGTGCTGCGCGCATTGCTTCAAGTTGTACAACGAAATGCTTCCTAATTTTCACTCAAGCGAGAAAGTTATTCGGTATGATATATTTTTACGCAGGTACGCAAGTTCTCATACGCATACTTCAACCAGTATGAGGACGTTCGCAGGTGCACGCACATTTGTCGTTTTGTACGGAAATGTCGGCATGAGTGAGTGCACGCTTCTTCAGGCGTAATGCTCGGAAACGCTCCCAGTCTGCTTATTTCTCACCTTTCCTGTTTTCTTGTCGATTTAGTTGACCCTCTGCCTATTCCCCTATTCATCGCAAGGAGTATAAACACGCTGCAACCGCTTCTCAAGTGGACGGCACAGGGTGAAAACACTATCGCTGTCATTGGCAGTTATTCCAAAAGACCTCGCTGGCGTGCCGCTGTTAGTTTGAAGACAGCCGGCGGCACTAAGTCGGCAGCATGTAAACTCTCGACTTCGGCTTAGTGTCTCCTTCTATGGCGTTCTCTCTCCTACGCCCGCATGAAAGCAAGAAGGCAGCCGCGCACTTGTTTGAAGAGCTGCTAGGGTCGGAATATCGTGTGCGAGTGTGGTGGCACCTAGCCTCAGAAGGAGTTTAGAGCTGCTTTTGATGCCGACTTGGAAAGTGGGCCGTGCATCCAACAATGTCGCTCGCTGGCTTTGTTTCTTTTCGTGCCGACGGCATTTTCCCGTTTTTGCTATGTTTTCCTTTGTACTTGCGTTTCTAAAGGAGTCCGTAGATGGCTTCGGAACTATCTGCGCGTGCGTATTAAGCACGAAAGTTTGTCTTATCTTTTCATCATCAACTTCCAACTAAATTATCGACTTCCTATGGAGCAGGCAGGCGCCAGGCTCTTCGAGCAGTAGTTGTCACTTTTTTTTTCATCTTCAGCCTTATGCCAGCCTATTTCTCTCTCTGTCCACAGGCCTAGAAACTGCCTACGCCCCTGCAACTGCGAACTGTCCTCGCTTGAAGCCTGACAACTGTCTACGCAACACGTGTAACTTGCAGTGTGGGAACGCCATGCATTGCTCCCAACACGCACTGTCCTAAACGATATTCCCACACCGAGGCTTTCACTTAGCAGCGCATCAGCTTAAAGCAAGCGATATCTCCTACCCTCCTCCTTTCGTTCGACGTTCTTCCTATTCACGTACACGTGTCCTTCCCTGTCATTGATCCGTTTTTTTTTCTCGGAGTCTTGAAACCGTTCCTGACAGCCCTGAATTCATTTGAATTCAAATACCATTCCTCGGCAGTGCGACGCATTTCTCCAAAAACGGGTCGTCCCCACTTCCTTTGCGCATATACAGCTATCATCGCAATTCTACAAAGTAGCAGTATGACACGGGTTTTTAGCCATATATGTGGTTGCTTGTTTCCAAACCAAAATAATGTTATAAGTCAGCGCTCGTGTGTGTCCAGCCTCTTCTCTGCCCTCATCTTCTGCGCATTTACCATGAGTCATTACAATGTTTCCCGAACGGTGGCTTCGTCGGTATTCAATCTGGCATTCTTATAATAATTTTTTTTGTGAATCTGAAGGCGCAGGAAAGAGACCTGGCAGCTTTCGCTTTCGTCTTATTATTATTTTAGGCGCTGCTTCATTTCAAGCAACTGCTTCTGCTGCTACACTTTCCCTAGCATCCCTGCTTTGTTCACTACTTCGTTGAATTTAATATGGACAGGCTGAACCAACCAGACAGCTTACTGAGGAAGCGAGGAGGACTCTTATTCTGATGCTCGAAAGATAACAGCACTAAATTAGCACAATGGCAGAAGCAATGACGCCTGCATTACGCTCTCAAGAACATGCTACAACGAACACCCTGACGTGGTACTGCCAAACAACGATTTTTTTGTTCCTTGGACGACAGGACAAAATTGCGAAGCTGTCGCCTGTGAAATTACGAGGCGGTTGTTTGTGCGAAGTGTGGACTTATAGTACGCTCTTAAGCCGCCGTTGTTTTTCTTCCCCAATTGTCGACAAGAACACAGATTACAAACTTTTAATGAAGTGAACCAGCAGGCACAGGTGGCTGCTCGTGGTTACGTGTATTTACAGATTAGCAGGCTGCGTACAGCCCTTAATTGGAGCGGTAAGGCGGCTGACAGTACGCCGCATTGCAACAGCGAAATTCTGAATTAAATAAACATATTGTTATTTCTTATTAATTACTTATTAGCCACGTTGTTCCCGTCTCCCCTTGCAAGTATTCTTACGAAGAGATTTATATTCTACTGATTATTACAGGTGTGAGGTCTTATTACAGGCATGCAGGTTAACAGTATTTTTTTTGTGTATTCTTTTCGTTTATACAACATTCCGGGGAGAAATCGTACGGATATCTTGTCAGCTAGGTCACATGCACATGCTTCTTCTTTTCACCTTCTTTTTGTGGGTGCTTGCTTTGTTTCGTCCAAGGAGAAAAACCATGCAGTCTTTACAGTCGTGCCTTCATAGTCGTATAAGATGCAGCCGCGTCGGTACATGTTTCACAAGAGTTCATACAAATATTGTTAAAAGTGTGGCGACAGAATCGGACGTCGCGCCACGCAGCGTTTGTATAATCACGTGTCTTCCGCCCTAAACGTCGGCATCTCTACTTATTTCCCCGCGTGAAAGCAAGCAAGCACGCACCTTCGCCGCTACACCAGTACGTCTTCCGTTTTGTCGATGTGTGGCAACAGTAATGTTTCTAAGCAATTTATTTGCCTACGCCATTTTCAAAAGGAAAATGCTGGCTGCATCTCTTCAGTTGAGCCTACTTAGTGCCCGTTCCTCTTTAGAGTGACCATTTCACTTTATTTATTTCTTTTTTTTCGTATTGTCGCCACTCAAGCCATCCGGGAATAGCTGCACACACTTAGTGGTAGAGCAGAAGAAGAAGAAGATGCATGTCCCTAATGCACTTTCCTCTCTCGTGTCAATCGTCCATTTGTCTTACTGGCACAAAGATTCTTTCTGGAGGCTCTGACAGGAGCCATTCCATTAGAAAATAACCAAGAAGGCGATGTTGACGACACGCCGAAAGCCAGAATGAGTGTCCTTCCATTGTGCCGGCCCGTGGTTCTTTCTTGCAGCATGTTTGAACATACATTACACGTCTCCCTTTTCGGGGAAAACACATTTCCTTCAGTGGAAAGCTGCAAATGCGCTTAAGAGTAATGAAACATGGGAAACTAACGCACTCTTGTGGGAACGACAGCTGCTGGACGGTCAGTTAACGAATGCATGCCGTAAGAGAAGAATGTGGGCACACTCTAGTAACTAACTGTACAACTGATTGGACTCTGATTTCTGAGCAATCAAACAAAAAGCGAGCAAATACACGCCATAAAGTACGTGGTTTCCTCCATTTTCAACTTCCTCTAATAGTTCTCTGTTTTGAAGTGTTGCTTGAGTGTATGAGAAAATTTGACTCTTCAGTTAGAGTACTGTACTGGCTCTCTGTTTTGCTGGCGGGTGTTTCAGAACAAATGAAACTCTGGCCGTTACAAACACAAACTTACAAACCTGTTACGTCCGCGCGGCGCTTCTAATATTTTCTCGATTTGCCATCGCTATCATAATACAGTGTAACATAATCACATAGCCTATATTTTGCTGCCGTGTGCTTTCCGACGTGAGAAGGAAGAAACCGTAGCTCAAAGCAAACAAAGATGAGACTAGAACACATGACTGACTCTATATATTTAGCGCAGGTCTTAGCGGAAGTCCTGTGTTCTTGTCACGTTTTTACATGCAAGCGTACATGCGCCATCTGTGAAACCAACATCGTGCAGCGCTTCCGTTAAGTTTCAGAGCGAAGTAACGGTATATAGAGGCAAAGCGGAGAAGGAGAAAAAAGGCGAAGCGACGAAGCATCGCGAAAGAGGCGATGCCTGAGCAAAGAACAATCCGTGTATGTGGAGAAAACATTTCCATAATAAATAAATGAACTATAATGGGGTTATGGTCGCACAGGCAAAGGCGTACACATCTCACTCGTTGACCCCGAACATTTGCTTCCACCACGTAGGTGGTCAAGGGGCAGTGGGTCAGGCGCCTCGAAACTCCCGCATGATCCCGTTTTGTTCTCGCAACGATGACCGGATCGTCCCATTTGAGTGTCAGCATAACGGCTCTGGCTTTTAGCTCGACGTGACTTGAATGTCGGCGACAACGGAAGCTAAAATAATTTCATGCTTAAAAGAGGGCATTTTCTCTAAGATGTAAATGTTTTACGCCTGCCCTTCAACAGTGCCCTCGTCTTTGACGTGCTAGAACATATACCGATAAGCCGAGTCAGCATCCCAGCACAATGTCGACAGCGCCAACCAGTGTTTCAGGAGGATGCTGGCCACCATGCCGGCTGCCATCGCGCTACAAGGCTGGACACTATCTACGCACATCATTATCAGTAAAGCACTGTACAGCTGGATATCACTTCAGAGTCACATTCCACAATGTTGCTCTTACTTTCCCAGCAAGAACTAGTATACTTGTAGCGTGCCCAGCTCACGCCGCCTACTATGCGTAAAAGTCCAAGTTAACTCAAATTAAACGCTAACAAAATAAAAGCAGGCGAGGTAACGCAGAAATTGACAGTATTGAAAAGAGAAACTACAGATGGCCTACAACAGCTGCTCTAGTACTTTTGGGAAAAACGATTATGTCTAAGTCACAATTTTCCTGGCTCCTTTGAGGTGCGTACGCAAGAGAAACATGCGAAGGAAAGACGTCAAAGTTTGTACAGCCATACAACTCGAGGAATCAGTGGTATGTCTGTCTCGAGCTCGTTCACTGCATTCTTGAAGAGCGATATATAGGAAACTCCTAAAGGCCTGACCACACGTAGCCGTTGCAGCGCGTCAGCGCGTGGCTTTCTGACGCGATGCCGCGCCCTCTCCCTATAGGGAGAGAGGGCGCGTGGCGCGTGGCTACGCGAAGCTGCGCGACGCCGCGTCAAAAAGCCACGCGCTGATGCGCTGCAACGGGCACGTGTGGTCAGGTTTTAAGGCATGTGTACGCCTCCACGCTTCATTCCTTTCAATACGGTTCTCTTAATTCATGTAGACGTTACCGTGTGTTTCGCGTTGAGACACCTCGCGTATTACCGAGGAAGCGTTTACTGAGAAGCGACTGTCACCGTAGCGACTAAATTCTCTCATGCGGGGTACAAAATAAAAAAAAAATGCGATGCGTGCTTTGTCATTTAAACGTTGTTGTTACCTTGCGGTGCCATAACCGTTCTTAGGAACTAATTCTACGTCACCCCGACTTTTTCAAAAAATTATTTTTCGTATCCGACTAGCACGCACCCACAAGAAGAGCGCTGCGTGGCAACTGGAACTATTAACGTGTAGTGTATCTAACAACAGAAAGCTCAGAATGCGCGTATGTTCCACCGAGGGCAATATTTTTAGAAGCGTATTATTGTCGTATACAACGCTGTGCTCCCGAACTTCTCTTGCATTTTTTGTTAGACTGTTTGTTTGTTTGTTGTAGGCGAAGTATTTTGAGAGTGCCTTAACACAGCGTCGAGAAGGAAAGTGGATTCACAATCGTATAGAAGTAATTCCAGGGAAGGTATGAGAATTTACGGCGCACACTCCGAAATTTGCTCGTGTTGGTGGTTCACAAGAGGGGCTGAAAGCACTAAAAATACAAGAACAGGCAAAAACCTGCGGTGATGTTCAAATGTCTGCGTAACGGGACGCCAGACGAAAACGGGCAAGCGCATCTCGTAAAGCGCATCAGGAATGCTTCCAGGCGACGTAGAAGTAGCGACATTTGTTTTCAAATTTTATTTCCCTTCTTTCTTTTTTTTTTCCCTTCGTCTTTTATGCAGTGAAGAGAGCGTGTTTGCGCGACTTTTCAAACGCGGTAGAAGCTCAGAAAAGAATAAGTAAAACAAGAATTGGTGGTAGTAACGACCATGCATACGTGCACAGCGCAATGACGTGCGAAAGGGATACTTTCAGTCGCAGAAGCGCTGCGAAGCCGCTACGGAAAACGGTGTTAGCGAAAAAAAACTTGAGACGTAGACGTTTGAAAGCTGTTTAGCCCGTGGATGCGAAGTTGTAGAAATGACGGTGACAAGCACTCATATAAAACAACGCGAAAGAATATAGGGAATCGAGGAGTGTGAAGAGAAAACGATGAAAATGTGGCACACACTTGACATATTCGCTGCCATTGGGACAACTGGCGTAAGCCTTTTAAACACAGGCAGTGACACAACCCTTTCCTTTTCTCGGGGATGACATATGGCAGGGTAACTGGAAATGGAAACTTCGCCGGCGCGAGCACCCAGATTTAAAAGGCGTCGATCGCTTCGCAGAATGTGTAGACCACTATGACCGAACGGCGAATGACGCGCAAGTTATAGTGGCTATATATCGGTACTGCACGAGTCTTGTTTTCCTCGTCTTTGTCTTTGTGTTTTTAGCGCAGTTTCAGTCGTCATTATGAATTTAAACCAACTAGCCCGACTCGGTGCTCTACTTCAGTATATATATCGGTACCTTGCGGCACTCCCTTGCTTATGAATTCTTGTCAAATGTTCCTTTTCTAATGCTTTCGAACAAGTCGCGTGTTTTATTCAAGCTGCCCTAATGCAGATGAAAAATAACACGCGAAAACTTCATTTGTAATTTCGCCTCGCTTTCAAGCGAGAGAGACGCCGACACCGAAAGTGGAAAAGCCTTAAGTGCCAGTTGGAATCGCTCATGCGAGCATTCAACACATAGGGTTTATAGAGAACAAAATCTTTAAGTGCCTTTTTGGACGCACTAATCCAACACACAACTAAACCGCGCCATGCTAACTGTATGCATACATAGGCTTCAGCTGCGACTCAAAATTTTTTGAGTTAAGGCCGAGGCGTTTCTTCTGCGTCTATAGCTTAATAAAATATATGCTGTCAGTACTGCGCAGCGCCTTCACCACATCCAAAGCACCACCACTGCAATTGAGAAAGTTTCTCCACAGCAATCTTTTTTGGTAGATGACACGGTGTATGCTGTGAACAAACCCAAACGCAAGGAGTAAGTTGTATGTTTCTTCCAGTGGCGCTATGTGTCTATTTCGCCAGTGCATGTTGTACTATAACTTGAAATATCTTATTCTTGAAAAAAAAAAGTTTATCGCATGCTATGGATCTACAAATTCTGTCATTCGCAAAGTGGTTCACAAAGCGTGATCCTATATTTAAGTCGGTCCAAGTCACAGGATGCACCGCCAATTACCACACCACCGTGGTCCTCAACCGTGCAGGGACAGTGGTGTTTAATAAGCGTGTTTCGCGCCTGAATACAGCGCAAAATATTTTACCGTCTAACTCCACTCATTATAGTAACGTATGATAATAAAACATTGACGGACCGTTTGATTAGCTGCGCGCCCAAGCACCTTCGGCGCGTTTACTCTATTTTACGGATTTAGCACAGCCTAACGCCAAACCAACGATTGCCTATCACTGCAATGACGGTGTTTGTTTCCCATATTCACCGTTGTTATAGATCCTGTGACAGCGTTCTTTTCAGCTTAGCTTCTCCTGCCTGTTCATAAAAGGTGAGAATGTCGTCATACGTATTACAATTTAACGTACCTCCATGTACAAGATAATTTCCAGGCCGTCTCGTGTACTATACGTATTACATACCGAAGGCAAGACGACCCCGTGTCCGGTGAAACAGCCGGAAGCATGTCCTTATCAAATTTCTTAAGTGTTTGTCTTTCTCTACTTATCATTCATTTGTAGCCATCGCTGCAGCGAACGAACAATTGTTTGTCTGTTCATCCTGCTTGTACCATTGATTCAACCCTTCTTGCATAGCATGTTCTGGGCTTGAAGAACTGTGCTTAATGAATAAAGAACCCGAAGTGCGGCCCAAGCAGCAACCAATACACCGCCAAGACAAGTGCCACGGAGTAAAAAAAGAAAAAAGGTGTACAATGTAAAGGGCAATCACTTCACGATCTACTTCGCTGCTGCCAGGCTTCGTCGATGTAAGGGGAACATAAATTATTCAGTTTGCAAAGTGCCTTCTCAGCGCCGTATTTGCGGAGAGTGCGCAAGGAAGGAGTGATGTGTTTATATGTATAATATTCGTCAGGGTTCATCCCTGTTTGCTTTCTGCGTGGCAGCCAGCACAGCACACTTTGCTTAATGTAAACTCTTTCAACTCAGTGTACACGTCGAAGAGCACTCCTTTCTGTCATGGTTTGGCTGTGCAAACGCACAGCCAAACTGAGGTGCGTGCGTGCGTGCGTGCGCGCGCGCTCGCGGGTGCACATGCGTGTGTATCGTGCGTGCGGGCGCGCGCGTGTGCATGTGCGTGTGTCTGCGTGTGCGTGTGTGTGTGTGTGTGTCGGGTGCGGTCAGTTTCGATTTCGCGTTTAAAATTCGACGAAGAATAACTTGAATTACGGCAACTTTCACGATTTCTAAAAAAGTTGGCCATGCCGTAAATTAGCACGAACTACGGTTTTCTAATATAAACAACTGCGCTCAAGTCAATAATTAGAAATTCAATTAATGGTCTTTTGTTGATCAGTCTCTTCAATGTCATTTTAGTTGCGGCAGAGTATTTCCGCCTCAACACAGGGTGCGTGTGCGCAAACGACAGGAGCGTGGCTGTTATAGAATTTTTATAAGAAATATGCATTGTCTAAAAAAAGACACACACACACACACTGAATAAGACAAATAGTTCATAGCCCGTTCCCTGATAGACATATTATTTTGTGAAAAGGAACAAAGAGTGAAAGAAGGAAACAAATGTGCATCCACGCGCTATAGCCGCTGATAGATTCACTACGTCGTGGAAATAGGAAATAGAAGTATTGACTGCTGGCCTGGTCTCGTTTCTCCTTCTCCGAACTAAATCCCCATCATGCGAATTTTATGCTGTTGGCCTTTGATACCCGAGGGTTTTTCAGTTCTTCAAATCAAATCGATATGATGCCCTTTTATTTTTTTGCGTTATTGTTTCGGTTTGGCGTTCACCGTTGATGTGCGTGCTTAACAGTATAAAAAGAAAGGAGAATCAGAGGGGACCAATATAATATATAAAGAAAAGAAGCGGCAAGTATACAAAGCGTTATAAAGTACACGCTGCCGCTAGATTTGCAATGGATTGGCGACCGCTGGCATTGTGGCACCGGTTGCTATTCGGAGTGTCTAGCCAAGTTGCACAGGGTGACCAAGAACGCTGTTGACAGGACAGTAACTGCAGGCGAGCAAAGCATCCCAGTGGTTGGTTACTCTTCCAATCTTAGCTGAGGAAAAGGCTAAGAAACTTTCCATCTCGCCGTTAGCGTCAACTCCTCCTTCGTATCTGTTTTCATTTTCCCCCCTCTTTTCTCCGATTGCCTTTTATCCATCAACATCGGCAACCGGGGAGACCACATTTTGGCCAGGTGACACCGAAGATAGAAGTGGGGTGGACGATGCGTACGGTAACGTAATAACCGCACGCCTCCGGTTCTTGGAGTTCAATAAAGCTATCAGGTCCCTTTCTCGATGTTTGGCGCAATCACAATACTGTTGATGCTTTCTCACCTTTTCTCTGACGTCACTGTTCTCAAACTTCATTTTGCGCTAGCTGTTTGTGTATGTGTGAGTGGATATTTAGCGCGCTTATCGTTGAAAGGATGCGGTGGAATGCAGCCCCGTGGAAAAAGGACAGGACACAGATTTCACACTTCCGTCGCCATCTCTTAAAAGGAGCGCCGACGGCCTCTCATTTCTCACGCGTGGGAGTAGCTGTGCGGTGCTCGGAAATGAAATGGCAAAGATAATATTTCAGATAACATGCACTGGTGTGGCAACTTGCTTTTCTCCGATTGTGTCACTTTCTGAGTTTTCTACAGACATGTAGCTTACTGCACGTGCATTTTAGTTTTTTATACGCAGCAGTTTACAAGGACGCGTTGAAGCTTTTCGTCGTTACAAATCTGTAGTTCACTATAGCATTTTCACAGGAGCTTATCGACCAGTACAAGGCATCAGGAAAATCGAACTGTCGATTCGGTTGATTAGTAAAATCAATTTCATACCTCCTTTCTCTCTCCACTTTCACGAAGATAGATAGCTATGATGAATGATTCTTAGCTATCAGGTCTTTTTCGCGGATCTCTCGGTTGCTGGTCAGCAATTGTTTTATGGGTGTCTTATTAGCAAACCGGTGACCTGTAGGAACTCCCAAACCCGCAAAAGCGCCGGGAGACCTCCGAATAAAATTTATTGCAGCATATCACTGTCGCGAGTGCAACCTGTGACTCTTAATTGGGACCATTCAAAAACAACATTGAGAGCTCAACTGGAATTCAGTCATTTATATTTCCAAAAATGAATCCACAGTTACTATAACGTATTTCTGGCTGGGCTCCTACTAAAACTTCACAGTCTTTCTCTACCTCTACCTACATGGCAAATGCCAGGGGCTGTGGTTGCCTGGACATTCATTAAATTAAAAAAAAATAGTAGATCAATAAAGAACTGCTTCGTTACAATAGTTCTCCACTCGATTACAGGCTAGGTATGTAGCTCTAAGAACTGTGTTATTACACAACTAATCTTGTTGGACACAAGTTTTACTGAAGGAATAAATCAGGCATATCAAAAATTCGCCCCACATTAGTAAGTGTGGGACGAATCTACCTGAGCACTGGCTCTTACTTTGCTGCATCTTATTGGCACTACCATACTTCACTTGGTCACAATCTCGTCCCTAGGTAAGCGAGTCACACAAGTCTCGTTCCATGAAAGCAATAAGTGAACTTAACACATCAGCCGAAATGTTTCACCTAGTGTGGTTCATATTAGTCAATATCGGAATTGTACTGTAGCATTTGTGTTGAGCACAAGTACAACATTCTCGCACGTGATCGTTAAGCATTTCAACTGTGCAGACATCATGGTTGGCGAAAGGGAGTAGGCAATGCCTTCCAATGGAAAGATAAAGGTCGAGTGGCCAACCAAGCGAGCCTCTGGTTTGGTAAGTAGGATCAATGAAGTATGGACTAGAAAGAGAAGAAGATGGAGAAAGTGAGCTGGGTACGCGGAGAGAAAGACGTATACAGAAATAATTACTGCAATAGATCTTCGAAGCGCGTTCTTTTGTAACATCCGCGACTTGAATCCTCTGGTATTCGACAGCAATATCGCAGCTTCTCTAGCTGTCTTCAGTGCGATAAGATATCAGTACTCTAACCATGGTGATAACAAACGAGCCGAAAGCACTGTATTAAGAGCATTCATCACTCCAGAGCGCTTTGGGCGCTCGGAGTTCTCAATTTACGCAATCGTATGCGTAAGACATCCGTAAGAGATTGATGGTCGATAACAACCTGCTGGTCTTTCTCGAGCAATTTGTAGGAAGCCAGTGTTGCGCAGGGAGTTTTCTCGACTAGACCACATAAACATCGACACAGGGATTGGAGCTTCGCAGTTCTCTATTCAGGCTCTCAGAACTGGATTCCAGTCAACATAAATCACTCGTTACAATGAAGCCACGGTCTTGGACTAGCCGTTCTATAACCAAGGCTCCACGCTTCTATGAATTGAGCTGCCGCAGACACCACATTTCACTTGAAGGCAGTGAGCAGTTTAGTATCGCCACTTCACTATACACGAAGAGCACAAGAAAATATGGGCCTATTAGGAAACCGTTGTCACTTTTGTTGCGTGACAATAGAAAACAGTTCTTTTTCCTGAGAAAACTCGTTCCTGCGTCGTTTTCGGTTTCTGGCGGTGTTTCCTTTATCTGAGTAATGACAGCAGTATTGAAATTACCTCCACAATTGAACCAAAAAGAAAATTGAAGAAAGGACAGAGAGCGATAAAATTTATTAAGCACACTTCTTAAATGTTTTTTCAAGGCGCATAACAGCGCTTCATTGCCGCTCTTCTCCTAAGTTATCCAATCTCTGAATATCCAAATTTGTTAATTATCATGAATGAAAATAAGCGAACACACAACTTTTTTTTGGATGCGCTTGACTTGAATGATGCAACGTTTTGAATACACTAGTTGTTAATGGGATGAAAAATCCTTGGAACAAGTGCTGTCGCTGGATACGTTTTAACAAGCGGTCTTGTCTTTTTCAGGGTAGCAATTAACGTTGCTGCCATGCCACTTTTGTTTCGCCAACTATGCCTCCGAAACACGTAACTCACAAATTGCAGATACTCAGAAGCGAAACGCCAGCCCTAAGTTTCAATGAGAAGAATGGGAGGCCAGATTGCACCGCTACTCGGCACAGCGCCTTCCTTTTTTGTCTTCTACTTGCTTCTGAAAAATTCGACGATAAATCAGTGACAACTTCCAGCTGGTGTCGGGGGAAAAGGTGGTTTTACAATTAGCTCCGCTCACATTTCCCCCGCTCCTTTTTTTCTTCCCTAATTTTTTCTCTCCAAGAAAGGTTTCTTTTGTTCTCCGTTTTAGTTCTGTTTAATCGTTCTCAGCTAAAGTTCTTGGTTTCCCGTTAAAGTTTTACTTCATTCCCAACGCCCATTCCATTCTACCCGTCTTTCCTCGAGTGTCGGAGGTTTATTCTCATTTTCGAGGATTAACTCAGGAAGAAGTGAGCGAAATCGGATTATGTACATAACTCTTTTCTTTTATTTTTTTGTGAACTGCATTGCTCGCTTTCCTTGAGTTTTTGCTCGCCCATCCTAGGTATCCGCGTTTATAACGTTGTACACTTCTTTCTTTAATTAAATTTCCATGTTACAGATCTACCAGCTTTTGATTTCACGCTCTTTGCGCAATGCGGCAAGCAAGGACAAATGACTAGGCAACGTGGCTTTATCTTGGAGCTGCAGCACCTCCCCGGCCTCTAGCAAAGGACCACCTGTGGGATACGCAGCACTAAAGCGCCTGTGGTGTATTGAAGGACTACGCAGTATGCACCTTAATTAAATATTATTACTCACTCACTTTTTCGAGTAAATAGGTATGTGTGTGACAGTACGTGTTATTTATGTGTACATAATGTATTGCATATAATATAGCAATCATCCGACAGCTCAAGTAGGAAGCCAGGCTATAAACCAGGCTAACATCTCCAGGGGAATCATTAAATATGGCTGGCATACATTCCAACTAGAAAAAAAAAGAAGACTGTCGCGAGAAAGTTTCCGTAGGGAAACTGCAGTAGCTTGCTAAGCATTTCATGGAATGAAGCGAATGCTCAGTAGTACTCGTGTATAACATATTTATTCCCATTGTTTTAAGAGCAGTTAGCCAACTTTAACTAACGCTAGCCGACATTAGCCAGCGCTGGCATTAGCCAGCGACAGTAGCCAGCTTACGCTAGTAAGTTCGCTATGCTTCCAAAAAATATAGTTTTTGTTTCATACGATACTTTGCATTTGCTACTTTACGTAATTAGAGTTCTTTTCCCATATTTTAGCTCGCGAAATGTTCTTTCCTTTTTTGCTAACCAATACGGCAGGAGCAGGAGAAACAACAAAATATGGAAACACAGGGAATCTAGTTAGACCGGCCAACTGGCTAACCGGCACTGAGACATTACCAATAATGTTATTATTTGGTTTGGGTGCACAAACACACACGCAAGGACACAGAGGAAAGAGATAGGGAGTAGGCTGACAAGTACCACCAAGAGAGGCATAACGCTTGCCTATTTCTTCGGGAAGGATGAATACAAAGCCGCCTTCGAAAACAAAAGCGAGAATTGTTCCGAAGCCCCATGTTAGTCCTACAGAATGATTCTCACTAAAAGGACAGATAAACAGAAAACCTAAACGTAGGTCCACATAGACTTATTGGTTAGGGAGGGATCCGTTTTACCAGAACGCGTTTTGTACAATGCGCATAGGTATACGCTAACTGCATGATCCCTGACTAAAAGTGGTTAGGAACATTGGCGCCATACACAAGGTCGGTTTGCCCGAGCTAATTACCACTTTCGGTTGCGATATCGGCTATGCATAAAGCATGAATAACACGCGTGTGACTTCTCTCCCGCGTGGTCGTTACGCATTCATGCGCGTGCGTGCGCATTAGGGCTGCGAGACCCGCGAGCCCCGTTTCCGGGAATCGTGCGAATCGATGCGACAGGTCCTCCACGCATATTAGATCGTATACAAGGAACGCGCGACTCCCAGGCGTATAGGTACTCGGTTGACGGTTGTTTCCTATGCAAATGCCACCGCGTGGCGCAGTTCTTGTTAGGGAACGTACATATGCTGCGCAAGAGTAGCGCAACCTATGTACGAGTTCGGGGTAATAACTCATTAAACACAAGCTGGAAATCAACATTAATAATTGTTGCGTTTTACGTTCCAAACCCACGATATGATTATGACAGACGCCCTAGTAGAGGGCTCGGGTAATTTCAACTAATTGTGGTTCTTAAACGTGCACATAAATCTGAGCACAGGGACCTCTAGCATTGTGCTTCCAACGAAATGCGGCCGCCGCAATCGGGATTATATTAGCTGGAAGTCACCAACCTGTTCCAAGCAGATCACTTTCAGCTTGCCGGCTGCCACGGAGTCCGCACGGAACTCCGCCGCCTCCTCAACTTTCATTGGTACATCTCTCACAACTCGAGTTCGTGAATCTGCAGGATACGCAATGCGCCGCTTTCGGCTTCTTGTTTTTCGCATATTAGCCACATCAACAGACTCGCGAGACCGCATTAAGCCCGGCGTACTTTAAGTAACATAAAGACAGTCCTTCCCCTGTGGACGCTATGGCACTGGAAATATTCTTGACGTTGCCGCCAGCGATCATGCAGTTAACAGGCCGATAACAGATGAAAGAAGGTCGGTGCCTCATCTCTCAGCTCTCCCAACTGAGAGCAGGTCCACTGCCGGCCCTTGTTGTTTGTAAAGTAATTCCAATTTTAGGCCAGCGCGTCCATTTACGAGATAGAGCTATATCTAACCAGCTTCTCGTTTAGCTTGAAAAATTGCTCCTCGGTAATTCAGGCGTCGCTTGATTTCAGGCGCATTTCGGGCAAGTAATGGAGAACACACTCAAGCACAGCCAGAACGTCCTAAGCTATATTTGCACATTTCCCTTCTGTTCATACTGCTCAGCTTGCTTAATGGTAACTGCTTCTCCTCCTACTGCAGTCTCTCCTTCGTCCAATGTCTAAATACATGCAAGACTGCAAGAACCATGTCGTTAAAGCATTTCACCTTCTTTGCTCGCTCGACGTTTTCCACTGCCGAGATATAGATCTACAAGGCGTAAGACTCTGTGAACGGTTGATTGGAACGAGTCTGGAACGTGAACCGATTTATATCGTACACCAGCGCGTGCGCGCAGGTGCCTGCGTATTCATGAGGATCTAATTAACGTTAATTAATCGAAACTTATGCACAATCCTGCCTACACTTATTTGAATTTCTTTATAGATGCACTGCCAGTAGAATGGCTCAGAAAGGTGCAAAGAAAAAATTGTATCAACGAATGTAAATGTCACGAACGCACAACACGTACAAAGGTACCCTTACTCGGATGAAGCTTCATGCGGCTACGCCGAACGAAATTGCCAGGTTCAGGAATTCAGAAGTGGATGAGCTCATAAACAATTTAATATACGTAAATTCATTAATTGAAAACGCCCGCCTCATTTGTAATACATTACAGTAGTGAATTAAAGCCTAAACTATTATCGATCATTTCTTTGTTTGCTTGTTAATTCATTGGCATGTTCTATGTTCAATGGCGCATAATTGGTGTCACACGTATCCACGCGTGTATGCGGAGTTTTTAAGTAAGATGTCGCTATGCGAAATTTTAGAAATCATTTCTATAGATTTATTATAAAAGCTTAGGGCCTTTGGAATTTTGTTAGATAAGCCTTTGTTGGGTAAACGCTAAGCCTAATATCTGTTAGTGCTTATAACCAGGACATTGAGGCATTATTATTTGAATATGTGTTCTTACAATATGAACCAAATATATTAATGTTGCTCCAGAGTTCTGGTAAGTCGTAGTATGTTATATGTGATGTTGAAAATGTGCGCTTATAACAAGGGCTACACCAATTCAGAGAAAATGACAAACATAAATATAATATTTACATTGTGTATAATGAAGCGACCAGGCGTGTACTAAAACGCCACGCCTTAACCACTGTTCTGCACTGACGTACCTCACAAGAAGTTTTGAGATTTTGAGTACGCAATAGAGCAATTGCTTTCAGATGTAAAGAAAAAAAACTATATGAGGAAGACGAAGGAAGTGAAATTGAGGAATTACAAAGCTACGAAAAATGCAATTGATTACACGTAATTAGCTACATCTAACTCGTTCCGCACAAGCAGAATTACACCTACTGAGCTTTTTTGATCGAGTACGTGAACTTTTTCAAATGAAGATAATGTTCGTGCAAATGTAGCGACCTCCAAATCAACTTGTACGAGGAAATGTAGAGAACTATGAACCGAGTCATCGAAGTGGGCATTTGCCAAGCTATCCTTCATTCACTACGTATGACACGAACTTCTTATCTAAGAAGTGAAAGGCTTGGAGATACTTTGCATGACAAAGGCCAGCCCCTACCAACACACCACCTGAAGCGACTTCACTAAGGGGAAACTTGCTCCATGTTAACATTTTTTGTGCTTGAAAGAATCTACTATGGTTTCATAACGCATCTTTTCTGGGACGCATTTTTTCGCTGACAATCTAGGAGTCTTAATGAGATGCACTGGGCCGACATTTCCAATGGACAGCACAGTGCATCTGTGCTCAAATAGCCGCAGGTCTTCTGTAAATTCTGAGAATTTTGAATCAAAGGGAAGCCCTCGAAGTTCGGTACGGAGGTGCGCTTCGTGGAAACGCTTCAGGGCATGTGGTCAAGAATGAAGTTTAAAGACTGAGGGGACACCACAGAAAGGATCAATTGAGGCATGACAAGTTTCTAGAGAGCTGGCTGTAGTGGTGGGTGGCGCCGACGGATTGAAGTGCCTAAAAGATGACTGCGGAGAGGCGCTTCTGTGGCGCCCGCGAGGTAATGATTGCGGCCTTTATTTTTGGAACCAATGACGGGTTCTTCTGATCCCTTTTCTTCTCTTGGCCTTGCATCTTCTACGGGAAAGAAATACTTGATGTCAATTAAAAAAATTGCAGCACTTGTTATCATTTGCTTCGAGGGTGCTAATATGTGCGAAGACACTTTAATGCTTTCAAAAGACGTTTTCCTGCTCCCGCGAGTGCAGGATGACCGGATACCTCTGAGTGCTTGCGCGCGCGTACTTTCCGACACTCTTCTTGTCTGCAGGTTCAGATTGGTAAAAATATGTAGCTTTTTCTTGTTTTCTTTGTCGCCAGCGACTCCAAAAACGCTGTGAGAAATTATGAATCGGGAAGGGTGACGGAGACTGCCGTCCGTATATTAAACACGGTTAGGGGACCCAGAGAGATGATTCTGCTCGTCTGGGCACCAACTCACTAGAGATTTAGAGGGAACGAAGGGGCTCATTCGGTCGCCCGAGTTCTCACTTACCGGTCGACCCCCGGAACCTCCCAACTTACCGAACTTACAAACAGAAGCGACGATATGCGCGCATACCATGAAATCGTGGCACACTACAGGCTAAATCGGCAAGTGTACCCGGGAGTGGACAGATCCGGTCCCAGTGCAAATTTTGTGATGCGGCCGCAATTTGGTCCACGTGGTGTGGACATGTCCGAGTCAGTACGATAGGTTCTCACACTCTAGAATCGTAAGAGGCCCTGCTCCGCAGCCCTCCCAGACCCCAACGTCCAGTAAGACATTATCAGTCAAGCCCTCGCTGCAGCCGTGTCTCAATAGATTCCGGCAGACGGCGAGGGGCGATGGGCAAATCCTGACATGATTGACTGATTTTTTCAATAAAAGCTTTTCTCTCTCTCTCTCTTTTTCATATTCTCTTTTATGGGTCAACCTAACTTACTTGCGACAACCTGGTGCGCCTACGAGCTCTGCAATTAATCGTGAGCCACCCATCATTCCCCTTCTTTAATATGTTGTAGTGCTTTCGTAACCTGTCATTCAGACAGGGCCCCGTCTGTCGGACGTACTCCTTTCCGCAAGAAAAAAGAAATGTGGTACACCACCGCCTCTCTACAGACCACGAACTGAGTCCTATGCCTTATCTCGCAAGCAGAAGCGTTCTTCGGTGGTTGACTATTGAGTCTGCACATTGAATTCAGCTTCCATGGGGCGGAGAAAACTACCTACACATTAGTACGTGACGCCACCCGTTTTTTTATTATGTCATGCGGGATTTTGTGTAAGTACGGCACAACAGCTATCCTATTTCGAGTGACACCAGCGTTGGAACGAGGACCTTGATCGGTGTGGTGGTATTTCTTTATCAGGGCCTTGGCGACTGACACTCGGACGTGCAAGGGGTAGCCGGCTTCCGAGAGGCGGCAGGACTGCTTCCATAGACTGTCCATTACATAGTGCTTGCATGATTTGCTAATAGCGCTATCAAGGCAATGTCTACAGATGCTTCTTTTAACGAGTTTGGTGTGGGCTGCGCTGAACAGAAAGAACTGCTTGTTGCCTCGTAGTTCGTACTGCCAGCAAGTCCGGTTATCAAGGAACGTGAACTTGATATCAAGGAAGCCAAGTTTCCATCAATAATAGGGAGTTCATGCGTTAGTGACAAAGGGTCTAGGCCCTGTCTAAACAAGTTTAGTGAGTTAGCAACTGGTGTTTCGGTGGAAACTTGGTCGTGTTTAAAAATGATCAGGTAATCATCAACGTATCTAAAAATTCGACAAGTTCCTTACGTCAGAGGACAAGCCAAGTAGCTTCTTATCAAGCTGGGCTAAAAATACGTCCCTCAGAAGCGAAGCGATACATGACTCAATACAGACTCCTTGCTTTTAAATAAAATCTTATGGTCCCATAGGATATACGTTCAGTTCAGATAAAACGATAAAAGCTCTAAGAAGCCTGTAAACGACACACCTGAAGCTTTCTTAAACTCAATCCAACCAAACGTTTCGATACTCTGCCTCATACATGTCATCAGTTGGCCATGAGGTAAGGAGCAGTCCAAGTTCTTTATGTCAATGGAGAAGGCATAAAGACCTTCTTCACAAGGGGGGCTGATAGCTTTGAGTATGCGTCATAGGAATTCTTCATTAAGAAAGAATAATTGCTTTGCAAGAGCTTCAGCTTGTATTGTTTTAACGTGCATTAGTTTTGTGATTACATTAATCGCTAGGTTACATTAATCGCTAGTATTCCAACTTTTTAATTGTTCGAATGCGATAACCCTTCAGAGGCGCCGGCAATGGAGCGAGGATGAACGTCTCTACGGCGTTGCGCGCGAGGTTAGTGTGCCATCCAAGTTCTCTTGTCGTGCGCTCACAGCCAGTCTCAGTACAAACGACCCCTACCTACATCACCCAACAGCTTTCGATTCAGCAGCAGTGCATGCGTAGTTCCATTCAAGGGGCTTTTTTTGTTTATTTTGGTTCCCGCCTCCCACACTATGCGATGCCGCATTGTATCGTTGTTTACACGCACAAACACCTGAACCAGCCATTAGTAGAGGGGCGCCGATGGGAAATTGAATCGGGCGCACAGCTACCCTTTGCAGGGCTGCCTCGCATTGATGACCTGTCCCCGCAACGTGTGAATGGGGGGCTCACTAATGCGGCCACCCTTGGCGCATTTGTTCGGCTACCGCTTCCCGGTAGCGTGAATAGACGGTGGATTAGCGCTGTAATCAGGTGGAATGACTAGGGAGCCGCGTTAGCTGCATCGCTAAGGAACGCAGGAATGCTCGAGACTGTCCTGTCTACGTTTGTTCGACGGACCTTTTCGAACGTGAAGACGATTGAACGTCCATAATCCCGGCCCCTTTGTTCTTGTCGAGGCTGGCTGCCTGCTTTGTGTCCAGGAAGCGCAAAGGCTACACTTAGCGTTTATTTACGACAGCAGCCACGACCACTTGTTTGCCCGGTGTGTAAAAGGGCTTTGGCCGTCACACTCAGTGTGTAAGCAGGATCGCGCCTATGTGCAGGAAGGATAACAATTTAGGCTTTGTCCCAATGCGGAGTAACGGGCTGGATGTACAAGTTTTATATGGGCGAGAGAGTGGCGTAAGGAACATCTTTCTTTCACTAGCTCAAAAGCTGCGACATTGTAGTGTACGTAACGTGGTGATAGGTGGCGGTAGTGATAAAACTGTCAGAGCGTGTCACGCACCGATGGCTCAATAATATAACAATACGCCCGTCCATGTGTGCGTGCACAAAATAGCATATAATAATTTCTGACATAATAGTCTAGCGCTCACAAGCCGAACAAATAATTTTCGTTTCAGACAATGCGTGTGCGTTGTGAGGCACCTATCGCTTCGCGCGTGCGGTTGATGATCTGAGCGCATTAGCTGTTTCTGATCATACAGGACTCCTTAATCCCCCCTTCGCACAGATGGCACCTGCAGGGAACTATTTCGCGAAGCATGCAAGGATGACGAATAGACACACCATGTCTTTTAGAGAGAAGTCTCTTATACATGATTTTTTTTTTTTTTACATGTCAACGGCTTTGACACGTTCGAAGGCGTTCGGTGTTGCCACATGAGTTTTATGACGGGAGAGTTACTGCTCAGAAAGAAAGAATGTTCTGGCTAAAAAAAATTGTGCAGAGGACGTAAACGAATAAGTTTTCATTAGTGTAAATAATAGAGGTACTTTTTAAGACACCCTCTGACTAAGGCCTCAACAAAAGTTTATCACTTTCCTGCAACAGCACTGATACGAGGTCTGTTCATTCTTCGTCCGAGACAAATGCATGCAAGGTCGTGCCAGCAGGATTCGCGGAGCTTATTCCTTGTGCTGAGTAACATGAATGCGGAAGCAGTTTGAATAAAGGATGTTGAAACAACAGAGCGAGCATTGGGCAGCGCGTAACTAACGCGACTGGAAGTACAATATACGACGCTAACGAATGGATGGGAGTGTACCTTCGCACAAGAAAGGTTCCGTGGATTTATTACCTACTGCATAAACTACACGGCTTGCTTTACGATGTCGGCAGTATTATTAATCATGCATATTTGAGATTTGTTTCTAAAAGCGCTGAGCTTTGCCTTAGGCACTGCCGTCGTTCTTGTGGACCGGGATACAGCTTACAAAAACTAATCATTATTCCGGCAAGCAATATCACTCACCGTGCCTAAGGCTTAGTGTTCTTATTATCCGTATTCTTTGTACAAGATTAAAAATACATCAAATGCCGTAGCGCGTGCATGTACGGGCTCTGTATGGTGCTTCATGTAGGTATATTCACTAAAGTTTTGCTTATGCACGTAATCGATGAATATTTGCTTGTGTTTCTTTTTCTGTTTGTAGCATTGCTCTATTTCTTAAGTAGAACTTGAAGGAAGACACTTGCGATTTCAAGTGCGACTAATCCATTACTATTCCACCTCTCAAAGTGTGACAGTATGTGCGCATTAAGTGGGGAGATGCGAGTCGAAAAGCGCAAGTTTTTTCAAAAACTCCATATTTTTGTTATTATTTGCTTTCACAAGCTTAGTTTCTCTACTTTCACGACAAAAAAAACTGAAGATTTTAATTAAAATCGAAGGTAGGTCAAAATCGCTTTTAAAGAGCACAAGGTGGCCACTAAAAATCTAAGAAGTCCTGATTGTCTGGAGTCCCCTGGAAATTCGTCACCTGGCTGCTTGCCATTGCATTTCACATGAGGGGTTCATAAAGTCACATGCTCAAAATTACCATGATTGCCAAGCTCTCATGATGGAATAAATCATCTTAAATGACAAATCTTTTCGGCATAGATGAGCTTTCACTTGTACCTTTAAAATGCGTTTTTTCTCAAGATACAATTCTGGGCAACTTCATGAGTTTTTACATCATGTTTTTGGTACTTCTAATAACCAGATCGGGATGAAATTTCGCCCCCCATATTTATTATCATGTTCAAAGTGCAAGTATATACTTTAAAACTTGATATCACCAAATATAATTATTACAAACCTAAAATAAGAAATTAGTATGGTCTGGGCATTCTAAGGCTTCTCACATTACAATTTTTCTTGTCCATCAAATGTCTTACACGCGCTTGATAGTTATTTGCATTCTACAGATAATGTGGAGCAATATGAGCCAATAATGGCTGAGAACGATAAACATTTACTGTCAAAAGAAGAGTCTACAAAAACAACTATATTTTACACATTGTCGTGGCACAAAACGAAAACTGTAAAACCTACTATAAAACTAATTGCATATTTCGAAATCAGCATAAAATCCTCTATATACAGCAAAAGTTTCATTGCCTTAGGCTACAGATTAAAGCAACTTTTTTTTCCGAATCGCATCTCCCCTTAAGTCTAAGTAGCAAGCAAAAAAGAAACAGGAAAAAAAGACAAACACTTTTTTTCATTCACGCGAGTACTGAAAGTAGAAACGTTAGAAGCTTTCCAAAAATTAGGGTATCTGAAACTTTTTCATCGTTGTCAGTACTTCGTTCAAGTGTGTCTTAATTGATGTCGCTCAGTATGACTGCAAACATATAAAAGATCTTACGTGCGCCAATACAACATCGATTATTTATAGGCATGACTAAGGAACTTCACATAGGCTTTATGAAAGGAGTTAAAACAGTATAAAAGCACAACACTAGAGCGCCTATGAAAGGTGGCATCTGCGTCTGAATCAATCGGATGCTGCCGAACTTGTTTACGAAGGAAACATGATAGAAGCGGAAAAAAAGCTAAACATGAAATAAGTTTTCTGGTCTTCTCTAAAAGTTAAATAAAGAGAAGGCAGTAACTTCTGCGGTCTCCTTTTGCAGAGAATTAAGAAGGCGGGAAATGTTCTAGGCAAATAGACAGGCGTTTCAAAATGCTTCCAACTCTGGCTTTCATATCACTGAACACGTCAGTGCATCTACACGTCAAAAATTGGTGTTCCGGATCGATGACGCGAGTCGGAGTCGCGTTTTAAGTGACGAATGAAAAAATAAAACCAGAAATCGAAAAAAAAAGGGGCAGGGAGACTATTCTAACTTAATGAGCGATATGTCGATCCCAAAAATGAATACACGGGATCACTCGATCATGAAATCAAATGCTGTTACATTCGTCCCACATACACTTCAGAAATTCGTGGGGGATACTCAAGCAGAGAAAGTAATAGAGCGTCTTACCCAGACATGACGGTTATGAGTATTAGATAAAGAACAGTGTCCTTCAACAACATTTTCGTTTTAAATACAATGCCACTTTCTATTCCTTTCAGAAGCCACGATGATGTGAAACTAATAATCATGAAAATTCCACTGTATACGCAACTTAAAATTTATTTTTTAACACGTTCTAATTTCGCGATAGCAGGGATGTCACACTTTATTTTTTGTGTTTTTTTTATATATGTGATAGGACTACCGACATATGTAGGTTAAAGATGATAAATGTCAAAGGGCTTGGAGCTAAGAGTACGCCGCAATAGCAGTATTATTGCCTTTATCACCAGCATCAGGCAGCGTTACAATAAAAACATTGCAGAATTCTTTAATAACGTCACATGCGATTGCATTCACTCAAGATGATCCAACACCTTTTCTCACTCACTCACGAACAGTTTTTACCAAACCATAAGAATGCCAAACCCGGATTTCACTAACATTGCATAGTACGTACATAGTGGAGAGCCGATACAGTGTTATCTACTGATTCATTAGTAGCCGCTGAATTCGGCATTTCTGGACATCACTGACAGCCTGTGCACCTATACCTGAATTTACAGTAACTCTGTCCGTCAGTTCTACAATTCTAATAGTGGACAATTCTAATAGTGGACGGACGTACAAACGCCTTCTCGAAACTGAGCTTTTAGCAACTGCATTGGTTCTCGACAGCTGGCTACTCAAATCGAAAGGTATAACGCCACGAAATTTCGCGCTGACCCACTTATACTAATAATTGTTGGAGTTTAACGTCCCAAAATCACCACATCATTATCAGGGACGCCGCAATAGAAGGCTTCCGGAATTTCGAACATCTGGGGTGTTTTAACGTGCACCTATATCTAAGTACACGCTCGTCGACCATTCGCGCCTCCATCGAAAATGCGGCCGCTGCGGCAGGAATGTCACCCCGTGACATGAGTGTCAGCAGTCAACCACCATAACCGCTAGAGCGCCGTCGCGGGTAATGCACTCACCCGCATGATACATTGTGCTTTTAACTGCCGTACATTACGTGCGTCGGATTCTACATCAGATCAAGTAGTTTTACTTTTTCTCAGGTTTCAGGTTGACCCTGTCGCTCCCGGAAACAAGAAATACCGTTGAGTTTAGCGAGCTTTAATTTTTCCACACCCTTCCTCAGAGTTTTCTTCTATTTCCGCATCACCACTCTCTGTGCCCAAATGCATCACAACCGTGACCATGGACGTCCAGCGTTGCCTTAAGAAGTAATGACGGAAGCACAGGCGATGAGAACGCCGTGCCGAAACGACATTTATGGTGTGGGTGACGTGTCCTTATTTTCCCTGATACCGGACGTGCTAGAAAACACTTAAGTGAGCCGCCAGATTGAGTCGAGTCGGCAAGACATCAACGCCGACGATAATCCGACCGAATGACCGAATGACCCGACCGAATGACCCGCGTGACCAATGGCCAAACACGTGACGTGGGATAGATGATCGAAAGCCCACCTCTGCCAAGAAAATAGGCTGAGTGTTCGTTGTTCTAGTGACCGTTGGCCGAGTGACCATTGCTCAAACCGTTGTTCGGAATAAGAAACCATTCCTCGGCTGTAGAGTGCCTCTGAAGTCCGCTTAAAGTGCGCTTAGAGTACCTCCTGGTTGTTGCCAGAAAATGCGAGCTATTACAGCGGTTATAGCTACCTTACATCCAATCGGGCATTTCTCTTTGCATTGGTCAGATTAGACAGAAAGTTTGTTTGTTCGAAAATAACATACTCAATTAATTATTTATTTAATACTAATCGATCACTTGCCGCTTTTTCTACACCCTCCACCGTGCTTTTTTTTTCCCGCCTCCACCGGAGTGGTATTGTTGTTCTCAACCCAATGAATTAGTGAAAGTAAAGGCAGAAAAAAGAGTGCTGCGTCGGCGTTCACTGGCGTTCGAAGATACGGCCTAAGAAGGACGACATTGGGAATGTGAGGATAATGTGATGGCGGTTTTACAGCAGCTACGTGCATTTATTGCAGGAGTACCAACCATACTGTAGCAGTCCAAGAGGGTGATTTAAAATAATAATAATAATAACAATAATAATAATAATAATAATAATAATAATAATAATAATAATAATAATAATAATAATAATAATAATAATAATAATAATAATAATAATCACAGTGTCCATGAGCGCCCGGAGCACAAGAGTTTTCCGGAGTTTTTAACGCTGAATCAGGCATAAGTTTTCTTTCTTGAAGATCATGTGTCCTAGAAAGATGCAATGCACAGTCAACCACAAAAGTTTGCGGACCACGCGAGCGCGTGCCCAACTGCCTGTCCGCGCCACCTAGCGGTGCGCCATCTGCCATCGACCGCAGTGCTAGGCCGGAAACGGGTCTTCTTGTTATTTACAGGCCTTTCAATATTCTACTGCCGGGTAGCGCACTGCTAGTTCGCAGTTTTCACACGAAGCGCTTATCTGCAGTATGACCGTCACATTTCTATTTTCATAGCAGGATCAAAGCTATCACGGCGTGCCTCGAACGGCGTTCCGATGTCTAGGTATCATTTTGTGATAAAGATTGTGACTGACAACAGTTATGCTCATAGACTGCTCTCGAGGCAGCAGCACGTAAACGCGAATGCCAAAGAGCGCGTCGCGTTAAAAAGTGAAAAGTGAAAATGATTTGTACCCAGTCAGTAAACAGACAGGCCATAGATTAAGGGAGGGATGCGTCTCGGGCGCTGCGGTGCTGTCGATCACCGCTGACGCAGCGGAAATGTCGCGAAGAGGCTTTTGGTCACGCGCTCGCGTGGTCCGTAAACTTTTGTGGTCGACTGTACATATATACGCCTCATTCCTGCTACACTCAGGAGCACAAATAGCTCCTGTTACTCGGGCTTCTCTGTCCTATGTGTCTTTAAAGGGAGAAGCCAACTTCATGCGTCAGTGTTTGCAGTTTCTCTAAATTGTTGCAATGAGTACGTGCTTTGTGATGGCAAGACAAATCTTTCAAACCACTCCGCAGAAAGTTTTCGCAAATAACAATTTTAAACTTTGTTCACTTGGGCGATGTTTCATTTCTTTCTTTTTTTCCCCTTTATTTTACTGGGATAATAATTTGGACGCCCGACGTGCATTCACGCTTTCACCATGGGTACCCCCCGTTGGCGCCATCGAGCAGTCCTGCTGGCAGATGCGCAAGCGCTGACTACGCGTGTCCAATGAAGTTTCCGTAGACATGCTGCATGTTCAGCTCCAAAATCGACGAGTCCATGAGTCGGTTCTGCTCAAGCCAGGCATGCGTTCTGGTTTCCACTGCTTGAAATCATTTGTGCGTAAACGCATTATTCTTGTGCAGCTAAGATATTTCAATGTGGTACACAGACTAGTTTGAACAGAACTGAAAGTAAACGCCAAGCTCAATTTACGTCATGGTCCGCCTCGGTGGTACAGCGGTTACGGGGCTGGGCTGCTGACCCGGAAGTAGCGGATTCCATCCCGGCCGCGGAGGTCGCAATTTCGATGGAGGCGAAATGATAGTGGTTCGTGTATTGCGCGATGTCGATGCACGCTAAAGAACACCAGATGTTCAACATTTCTGGAGCCTTCCGATGCGACATGCTGCTAAATAATATTGTGGTTTTTGCGTGTAATACACTGAATATTACTATTAATTGATGTCCTGTTTTATTTGTACTCGGACAACACGCTGACAGTTTTCGTTCGTTCTCATCTGCTGCACATCCAGCTCTGACATTTGAAATGCGGACAAATAAAACAGATTGTAGCTTGTCAAGCAGCAATCTGACACGCCGTCGATGGAGAGCACACCAAAACATTTTGCAGCTTTTCCTCTAGGGCAGGGGTCTCAAACTCACCTCAGCCAGCGGGCCATAGTCACACAATTTGGTCCTGCAAGGGCCGGGGCAATGAGTGAAGAAGCTAAGAACGGGGGGGGGGGGGGGTACAAATTGTCAGCAAGCGTTGCCATTTTAAAGAAAACCTTTCCCATATGACATACACGGGTCATTTCTGAAGAAGATTTGGTAACAGGATTCCAACAACATTTCAATACCGATCTCCAAAATGACTGAGATCTGCACGCCGATTTTTGAATATAGTTTTTGTTTCACGGTTATGCTTCAAGACAGGGTGACCACTGGGGCACCTCACTTAAACAATGCTTTAGACCTCTGTAGCTAACGAACAAACCTATTAAGAAAATTTTTAGATTGTGGGGCGAAGAAAGTCATGTGCGGGCCGCGGGCTGCAAGAAAGAGGCTCGCGCGCCGCATGAGGCCCGCGGGCCGCGTGTTTGAGACCCCTGCTCTAGGGAAACGGCTCACGCATGGTGGTACCGTAAGAAATGAGTATTGCTGAATTAAGGGGAAAAAAAGCAAACGGACATGTAGGAAGGTTCTTAGGAAAAGTCCCAGACGCCTGCGGAGCTTGTGTTGCTTAGTGGTTCAGTTTAACCAGCGTGGAGGTCTGCGCATGGTGAGACACTTTCGGCTGGAGTTAGTCTGGGAACTCGTAAACGTGGGGACGACTCTAAATGACCCGCTGTCACGGATAACTTACAATGACGTATCCTGGTCACGATCCCGGTACTGCTGTTTCCTTTCACTCCACTGCGTGGTAGCCTGACTTGAACCTATAGAATCGTCCGCGTGTGCACAGGAATCGAAGTGAAAGGACTGTGGGGAAATGGGATAAGAAACACAAATCATGGGCGCTTCTGAGAACGAATGGAAAAGAAATATCTCGAAAGCTCTGGCTCAGAATTCGTAACTGCTCTGACTGAGGAAAGAAAGGAAGCAGAGGTGCGCAATTGACAGGGGTGAGCTTAGTGAAAGAAAGCGTGGAGAGTACGGCATGTGGGTGAAAGTGTTTTGTACTGTATTTATTACGTCACTTAAATTTAGGCGCACATTAAAGAACCCCAGATGGTCGAAATTTCCAGAGGCCTTCATTACGGTGTCCCCCATAATCATACCGGGGTTTTGGGACATTAAGCCCCAACAATTACTATTACGTACTACGGAATATGTCTAATATGTAAGTAATCGACAAGGTACGTACGTAGAATCAGAAATAATGTATTACACATGACACTAACTTGAAATGTGCGCTGGACTGGCATAAGCAAGCTCCACGTTACACTGTGGTTGACCATGGACATTAGCTATACGTATACAAAAGCGTTCATACCCACTTGGCAAGTGCTTTGCAAAAACTGTCAGGTACAGTTCTGTAAGTTTACACACAGAAAAAAAATTTTTTTAAGGCGATCTGGCTGCAATCCGTTCAGGTGGCTCTGTTTTGTCACTTTTTAATAGAGCTCGGATAAATATGCAACATTCCAGAAGAAGACTATTAAAACACAGTTGGGTTGATCTCTCATTGTTCGAATTTTACTTTAGACTTGCTTGTGGGAGTTTTATTTGCGGAAATGGTGGGAATGCTGAAATAGTAAGGACATGAATTAGCAGGGATTAACAAGAAAATGGGCGGTGACCGGGGAGGTATCTCTTGTCTGTACGCTAATTAATAAAAAAAACAAAAACAAATGTAGTGCGAACACAATGGCGACAGCGACGCCCTGCCCCGTGAAGGCTTAAACGAGTAAGTTTTAATTTCACGTAACTTGTGACTAGACCAATCCACCATAAAAAGAGGTGATCACGGCGTGCACTTATGATCCACTTTGATTAGGAGGACGTTACACACCGATCTTAATCTTGAAACTAAGCAACCTGGAAATTATGGGCATATGGCCGACAAGTGATAACAAAACGAGTTCAGCTTTGAACGAAGACAATACTGCGAATAGATAACGTTAAACCGTAACGCAACTCGAACGTTATGAAGTTTATGTGAGAGACAGAACTCAGTTACAGATATCATAACCATGTCTAGACGATTAATCGCACCAGTCATATAGCCATGGTGCCGTTATTATTTTTTTTTCTATTGCGCTTAACGGCTACACCATTCCTACCAGTCCATATCAGCCTTCGGTTAAGAAGAATGCAGAGAGCAAATATAAGGCGAAAAAGCAACAGTACCTAATTCACATTCCTTCTGAACGGCACCGTGTCGCTTCATGCTTATTGCAGCCAACAAAAGGCACAGTTTACGAGGCGTCAGCGAGATCCCATCCAGCTCTTAGAATTTCAGCGAGCGTGTGCGAGAAGCTGCGGCAATCTCGGGAATGTGTACGCGGTCACGCGCTGCGCGCCTCGGGAAGGAGCAATAAAAATGCGAATGCCTAAAAACCACACCCAGAAGCGTATATCAAAGTTAGATGTCGCCTGCACAAGGACTGGTTATAAGCACGTCACGTATGACACATCATGCTTGTTTCCATGGTCACGGAGGAATGGTATCGCTCAGAGCATCTTCTGTTTGCTTTCTTTAGAGGGTGAGAAGGCGAAACTGTGGCGTGTGAAGTGCAATGAGCACGTGCGAGATAGCAACAGCGGGCCCCTCGCACACTTCCGTGTATATGTATAAAGTAATTCTATGCACGTCTACGACATGAAAAATAGAAGGTAAAACCATTTCTTTTTTTTTTTTAAAGGGGGGGGGAGTAAGGAGAAAATTTTGGCTAAAGAAAAAGCAGATTCGGTACCGGCTATTTGAAAAATAAACAAGTTTGAACGTTCTTTACGCTTTACATTGATTTTGTGCGGTGTCACACAATAAAAAATTAAGTTAGGCTAAAGAAAAGGATAAAACATCTATATGATGGCCTAACAGCAACTTAGAATAAATGGGACGATGAAAAGAAAGCTACGTGCAATATTAAGAAACGTGAGTGTCGGCAGGAATCTGTCTTGGGGGTGCGAAACCGCTTTGCATCGCGGTGGGGAGGGGGGGGGGGGGGGGGGCATGCTACTGAGGCATGTGTGCGGGAAAGTATAGTGTGGCTTGTGGGTGGGGGGCAAGTACTTTTTTTTGCGCCCCCCTTCCAACGCCCATGATACCAAACACTGCACATAAAACAAATATTCACTGCAGCAGTTTAAAAAAGCCGGCAGATCCCACGCACTGTGGGAATCGATGTAATGCGAAGCAGCCAGGAAGGAGCAAATCATGCTTTACATAATTTGCATGTCATGTTTTACATGTTAGGACCAGTCATTTGTGTTCGTGATACAGTCATGTCACTCAATACCAAATTTGGTGTATCTCAAGCTAACGAAACGGCCGTGAGCACGCCATGAGCGTGGCATGCAAGTCATGTCGCACATGACAAGTCATGATTTCCATATTACCACTTGTCATTTATGTTCGTCATACAGTCACGTCACTCAATACCAAGTTTGGTGTATATCAAGCCAACGAAACGGCCGCGAGCGCGCCATGAGCGTGGCATGTAAGTCATGTCGCACATGACAAGTAATGATTTCCACATTACCACTTGTCATTTATGTTCTTCATACAGTCATGTCACTCAATACCAAATTTGGTGTATATCAAGCTAACGAAACGGCCGCGAGCGCGCCATGAGCGTGGCATGTAAATCAAATTATGTTGTTGATGACATGCACGTGCATATTACCACCTGTCATTTATGTTTGTCATACAGTCACGTCATTCAATCCCAAATTTGGTGTATGTCAAGCTAACGAAACGGCCGCGAACGCGCCATGAGCGTGCCATGTAAATCATACTTTTCATGACAAGTTAGCCATGATTTTCATGATATGACCAGCCATTTATGTTAGTCATACAGTCATGTTATGTCATACCAAATTTGGTATAAATCCCATCAACGATACGGCCAGGAGAGCACAAAGTCGTAGGCGGCTAGATAGATAGATAGATAGATAGATAGATAGATAGATAGATAGATAGATAGATAGATAGATAGATAGATAGATAGATAGATAGATAGATAGATAGATAGATAGATAGATAGATAGATAGATAGATAGATAGATAGATAGATAGATAGATAGATAGATAGATAGATAGATAGATAGATAGATAGATAGATAGATAGATAGATAGATAGATAGATAGATAGATAGATAGATAGATAGATAGATAGATAGATAGATAGATAGATAGATAGATAGATAGATAGATAGATAGATGGGCTCAAAGTCGCCGAAGTTCGCTAAGAAATGCTTCGCATTTAAATGTGATGAAAGAAGGCCCCTTTGGAGGTGTATGAAATATTAGGTGTATAATTGAAAGCGCGAACTGTTGTCGGCTTCGAGTGCGAGCAGTTTCATGTACTCTCGTAAACAGATAAGTGCGCTTATACTGTACATTCAAGAGTTTTGCCAACACACTTTCGTGGATTCACCCTCGGTATAGAGGGCCAAGTCTCGGAATTCAGTTGTGCTTCACTGCTGGTGATATCATGTGCTGCTGGTGTGGAGTGTAATTCAATTCAATAGTTCCCATCTATGCGACATATTTCATCTAGGCTGTGCTCTCTTGCGATGCTGCAATACAATAGGAGCTAATACGTCCAACAGCGCCAAAATGGTGGTAGCTTTTTTCTCCTTTAGTTTCATTACATTTCAGTGAAAATATCCTAAATATAAAGGAATAATGGACTAGAAACAACGATCGTGAAGTTAAGGTTATGTACTGTTGTCACATTGTATTTTCCAGTTGACTTCGGAATATAGTATATCGATAATTATTAAATTTAATCACTTTCTGTTTGCTGTCCCGTGCTGCTGGAAGTTAGACTGGGCGAGACGGCCAGACTGATTTTAGTAGAAGTGGTTTTTTTTGTAGCTACGCTTCTGTTCCGCCATCCGATATAAGTATTTTCCATGTTTTCTCGTTAACCACTTCAGTTAATCCTGATTTCTATATTCACTTACTTTTATTCAATTTTCTTTTAACAATCTTAGTTCCTTCCTAACTCTTATCCTTATCACGACCATGTATAGTTGAGGGATTTGTACCGAAAGTTCGAAGATTACATCCTCCGGGGAGCAGCCAAAGAGGACTTGAATTTCGGCCTCTGTCGTCGTGTCAGGTTTCTCCGCTTTCAATTTTGTGCGCTGAACAAGTTTCAAATCGTTAACTTCTAATCGCTTTTCTGTGGTCAAGCTATGAAGACAATTTAGTTTCTTACACCGCGCTTCACAATTGGACCAACCTTTCGCAAAAAGTTCATGCGCTTTCCTAACAACTCCTAGTTAACACCTGTACCTAACCAACCCTTTATTTGAGATTTCATTCCCACTGGAGCAGCATGCTAAGCTTGCCTCAAGGCAAGCCTATCCAGTTTCCAATTAACGGCCTGCTCCCCTTTCACCTCTTCCGATCTTACCTCCCTTCCCTCTGGCACATTGTCCGCGACATATATGACGATAGGTTTAGGCAGTCAGGATGTGTTAACGGTTTGTACTCGTTCTCGGGTAACAATTACGAACGAAGAGGTCACGCCTGATTGCTCAGGCAGGGCAAATAGAGATGGTACGCTTGCAGACAGGCGTAGGTATCCCATTTGCCTGAGGGGGTAAAACCGCTGGGCCGGCGTTGACAGGGAAGTGTGTGCGCGGAGGATGTGGGTGGGAGTGGAGGGAGTAAAGCGGTACCAAGTGTGCGTTGAGAGTGAAGTTTGTTGTAATTAAAATTTGACACTTTCGGCAAGGTTGATTCCACCATTATGCTAACATGTTTAAGACAAAATGCAGCCCTAATAAGGGCTGCTTTTGTCTCCCTATCCCCCTCTTTACCGGAACTAACGTCTTTGCGCTTACACGACCCCTCCTGATGGGTGCATCCGAGTGAGTAATCCCGTAGAAACCTCAAACTGAACACCGCCTGAAGTGCACTGAGATTTCTGGAAGTTTTAATCGCAGAACTAAAACCCCAATCCGACAGAAATGGCTAGCGACCACCCATCGTTTCAGAAGGAAGTCAAGGCAGCGTCAGCATCCAGTGGAACCTAAGAGGGTTAAAGTGGCATCTGTCTGATTTCCACATCAATCAGTCAATCATGAATCAATCAA
>JALIZH010032653.1:0-17470 GCA_030522465.1 Rhipicephalus appendiculatus | reverse complement strand
TTTCACTGGCGATACTGAAACTCTATATCATAGGCAATGTAAAATCTAATTCTTTGAAATATAGTGCATGTTGTCACAACACATTCACAAAATAAATATTTTCTGCGTCAATGGTGATCACAATTCACGCACATCACTTCGCGTCGCTAACTTCAGATATAAGAAAACATCAGGAAACACCAACAAAAAAAAAGTGCCAATAAGATGCAAAGAAAGCTATTTGTAATAAAAAAAAACGGAATGCGCAGGCGCAACTGCGCGCGAGCGAGCCAACCTGCGCCGCTCTGCCGTGCACTTGACAAGGACTAAAGCCCAGCCCGCACAAACGTGCGGGTGACTTTTTCACGCGTGAGTACACAGCATGTGTGGTAGGAACGCGTAATTTTTTTTAGCGAAGCATGTTTTTCTAAGTCTCATTATTCCTTTCATATGCATACACTCCCGAAAAAAATGTATAACAGGAAGGAGCGTTGATTTGCACGTCTGAGGTAGCTGCTGTCGGGGCACGTGCTCAGACGGCATTTTTCGCGGAAGATTACTCGCCCTCTGGTGCCGAAATTATTGAACTACTGAAACAGATATATTCCCGCAAACATTGACTTCAGCGGCACAGAGCGATGAAACCAACACTGAAACAGGTGCCGTTTCGTGAGCGTCTTTATTGACCCACACATTTGCGCGAGTCAGGCCGTAAAGGGATAGAACATGGCTGCACTCATCGACGCTGGTGGCCTCCGCCTCAAGTTGATGACGTCGTCGTCGTGCGCTGTGTGACCCGTAAGTTCCAAACTGACGCTTGTATTAGCTTTAGACTTATGTCTTGGAGCTTCGGAAGGACTGTATTCGTGATGAGATTACACCATTTCCATGAACCGCTATACAATTCTCGGCACGTTAGGCTTAGCATGCGTAGTTAAAGAAACAGCTTACCTCGCCAATATGCTTTGTCCTAATTGTGGGATGACACAAAGCGATAGCTCATTACACCACTCATTTGCTGGTGTGAGCGCTTTGGGCGAGCATCAAGGGCAAGTTCGGATCGAAGTGCGTGGTCGCGTCTGCATGGGCGCTGCCACCTTGATTTTTAACCACAGTCACCGGCGGTTACTGATGCAACTGTTGAATAAATACGTCGTAAATGCGATGAAGAATGAAAATATTACTTACTGATGTGCAGCAGCTGATGCTAAACACGGGCAAACGTCTCAACCTTTCCAACTGCAAGACAATTATATCTAGTACTATGTTCTCATGCGCAAGCGTGTTGCTTGCTTACACGTTGTTGTTGGGACCTAGGAAAGAAGACAAAGAGGAAGTGGAGGGGCGACACACTATGAACCTGTTTTTCTTCTTCTCCTGATTTTCTGTCGCCATTAAAGCGATCGTAGTTCATCCAGTACGCTTTGAGTTTTATTGCCGTGTGCCACTGAATCGGCTATGTCGTGCCATAACACCCGTGCCTATGGCAGTGATGAACGCTAGTGGTGAGATGGAGTATAGTTATGCCGAGCTAGGTAAGATGTGGCGAGCTTAGTCTAATACAAATTAAGACTGAGTTCAAATAGTGCCAACTCTGCTAATTAGCGAAGTAAGCTTAGGTTGACATGGGATGCAAGGTAATCGAGACCAAGCGACGAATATACAAGTTAGGCCAATTAAGCTAATTAAGGTAATTAAGGTAGTGGGTGCTGTGTTTGCCAAGCAATTCCCATTGGAACCCGATCGATACCTGGTCAATACTCATGAATAACAATTTGATCGGGTGAACACTTCGTGCATGGGCGTGTGAATGAATGTGTGCCTAGTCAAGCCAGGACCAGCCCAGTGCCGACCAGCTCTGCTCTGCCCCAGCCTTGCGCGACGCAGTGCAAGCTGCGCAAATTGTTTACCATGTAGAAAGACTTGGCCGATGGCAGATCTTGAACGGGTTGACGTCACCTAATGACTAAACAGTCGAATGAATGCATTTCGCAATATTGAGTTCTAGGTTGCTTAGCTTGTTGCGTCAGCTTACTTGTCGTCCCCATGTTTTTCGAGGTGTACCTACTACTTTTGCTTCTCTGGCTGCAAAGAAAGCGGTTATGCTTCTTATATTAATTCTTTGGGTTTTGCGTCCAAAGAACGCGATATGAATGTGAGAGATGCCGTAGTGGAAGACCCCCGCTAGTTCGACCATGTGGAGTTCTTTACCATGGACCTAGATATGAGCCCAGATGCTTTTGGTATAATGCGTCCACCCAAAGGCGGCCGCCGCGTCCGAGATTCGGTCCCGCGTACTAACACGCTGTTACCTAAAATATGGCTCAAAGCACAAAGTACGGCCGCGGCGGCCGCATTTACGGTGGAGGCCAAAATTCTTGAGGTCGGTGTGCCTAGATTTAGGCGCACGGCAAAAACCCCATGGGGTCGAAATTTTCGGGGCTCTCCACTACAGCGTCTCTCATGATCACATGGTCGTTTTGGAACGGTAGACTTCTAGAATTGCTATGATTATTAAAGCACAAAGTAATCATGTTAGAAGGTGTTGGCTCGCGGTACAGACAAATCGGCGCATAGCACACATGATCTGCACGTGTGCTACCCCTACAGATCTGCCGTTAACCGGCTGCGTTCATCGGAGTGCTCAACAGAAACACTTCCTAAACATCGTCATTCAAACGCCCTTTGATATATGATTTCTTTAATAAACAAGAATTAATAATAGTGAAACAGGGGTTTTACGTGTCAAGACCACGATATGATTATTTTGCCCGTCTTAGAGGAGAACTCCGGAAATTTCGACTATCTGTTGTTCGTTTAGCTGCACTGACATCACACAGTACACAGCCCTCTACCGGTTCGCCTCCATCTAAATGCGACCTCCGCGCCGGGATCTAACCAGCGCCTTTCAGGTCATCAGCGGAGCTTTGTATCTGCTTTACCAGGGGTCTCAAACACGCGGCCCGCGGGCCGCATGCGACCCGCGAGGGTCTTGGTTGCGGCCCGCGGCCGCACATGAGTGTCTTCGCCCCACTATTTTTTATTTTCCTATTAGGTATGTGCGTGAGCTACGCAGACCTGATTGGTTTAATGGTTGTCTCAGTGAGGCATCCCACATGTTCCCCTTGTTTTGAAACATAACCATGAAACGAATATTATATCACAATCGGCGTCCCGATTTGAGTCATATTGGAGAGATCGGTATCGACATGTTGGAATCCCGGCGCCAAATCTCCTTCAGAAATGACCTGTATATGAGATATGGCAAAGCTTTCTTTCAAATGACAACGCCTTGTCGCGTGAATTGGACAACCATCCCCCCCTCCCCTGCTCTTACCTGCTTCACTGCCCCGGCCCTGGCGGGACTAAAGTGCACGACTGCGGCCCGCTGGCCGAGGTGAGTTTGAGACCCCCTGCGTTATACCATCCCGGCGGCATATCTACAGTGTCTCAACAGCCAACATAGTCCTCCATGAAAAAAAAAGAAAAAAAACGGAAATTAAATTTGAATAAAGAATAGTGTGAGGTGGGGAGCTACTATCTATCCAATGCTATTCACCGTGTGTTTACAGGAGGTTTTTTCAGAGAGGGAGAGAGATTCGGGAAAGAAGAAGCAAATAAAAGGACGCTATTTTCTGCCTCCCGTCGTGGGGCACGGCTCAGCGCCTTTAGGGATGGGGAAGGGGGAAGTAAAGATGATAGAAAGAAAGAGAGAACATAGCGAGAAGGGGTGATTAGATGACAAAAGAGAGTCTTGTCAGTCCAGGCAGGGAGGACGAAGCCAAGGCGTTCGTCTATAGGGCGTCGAGGTCCGCAGGAACCGCGAACTTGAAGAAAGGCTCGCAGGGCTGCTGTCCTGGACCGTGCGGGAAAGAGGAAGTCCTCCACTGTTGTCGCAGGGAGACCGAGCAGGCGGTAGCGGCGCACCATCTCGCATCGTTCACGGGCCAGGACAGGGCAGGAGCAGATGATGTGCTCCAGCGTTTCTTCGGCACCACATCTGCGGCACGCAGGGGATGAAGAGCGACCCTTGGCGTACATACGCGCAGCAGGCCAGGCGCTGCCGGTCCGCAGGAGAAGCAGCAGACACCGCTCGCGTCTCTTCAGGCCAGTCTCCAGTAAGGGTGGCGGTGGATTACCGCTTGCCACCCGCCTGTCAGGGTGAGCCGTTGGAAGCAGCTGCCGTAAGCGTTGGCGGGAGTAGTCCGAGAGGGCTACTGCCTTGGTGACTGGGGTGCACCGTGGTGAGCTGCCTTTGCGGCGGCGTCGGCCTCCTCGTTCCCAGCAATCCCAACGTGGGAGGGAAGCCAGTGGAGGGACAGGCGCACACCGCTAGCTCTGATGGCGGTTAGCTTGGCGTGGAGCAGCGCCACGGTGAGCCCAGCTTGGACTGGTTGCAGCAGCGCTTGCAGTGCTGGCCGGGAGTCGCAGAGGAACGCCACGGGCTGCTGCGGTGTTGTAGCAGCGAGGAAGTCGGCTGCCAAGTGAAGGCCAGCCAGTTCAGCTGCAGTGGAGCTGGCGTGAAAGAAGAAGGCGGCACTGGATGGTGCTCCCAGTCGTTGGTATCACACAGGCAGCCGCGGCCGAGCGGGGGCTGTCCCGGACAGACTCGTCCGTAAACATCAGGAGGTGGCCCCCGCAGGCTGTCCTGGATTTTGGCCACGGCTGACTGGTGGAGCGCGCACGCCGGAGACCGCATTTTGCTCAGGTTGTCCAGCTCCAATTGCACCTCCAGAGGCTGCTGGTGCGGTGGAGGGGGGTGGATAGGACAACGAGCCTCGGACCAGTTCATCGTATATGGCGCAGATTTCTCCCATCCGCGAAGCTGGTCGGCTCCGCTGTCTCCGAGGGTGGGGCAGCGCCCCCGGGGGCCCCTGTGGAGACGGTCCACATGATGCAGCGCCTGTCGCAGCATAAGGAGCGACAGGGGCCACACCTGGGCCTCCGCCACTGAAGCAGCCACGGGCGAGTGGCGGGGGAGTCCCAAGAAGTACCGAACTACCATGCGGTGTTGCCCGCTCCAACAGCTCCTTGCTGTGTGGCGACAGTTGCACCAGGGGTAGGGCATAAGTTTGCACCGCATTTGCAGCACCCTCGTAGAGCCGAAGGGCCATCCGTGGGGTGCACCCTTCGCCCCTGCTGAGCAGCTTGCCCACAGCATGTTGGACCCTGGTGGCCTTGAAGGTGGCGAGTTTAGCGGCGGGTATCCACGTAAGGCGGTTATCAATCCTTAGACCCAGGTACGTCACTGCCTTGCTACCACGGTATTGGCCAGTCTCCAAGCACCAGCCTCCGGATGGCCCTCCACGCGGCAGCTCTGGGGTGGACTAGCAGCGCCTCCGTCTTCGTGGGTGACACGAAAAGCCCGATCGCCTTGAAGAATGAGGCCACAGCATCCAGGGAGCGTTGCAGGGAGCGCCTGATCGCCGTGAGGTTCCGCCTGGGTCCCCTAACCCACAGTGCCACGTCGTCTGCGTACAACGAGCACTGCGTGGGGGTAAGCGCTTGTCAACCGGTGGTGTTTCTGGTGGACCCACCAGCACCAGGTTGAACAAAAAGGGGCTCAGGACAGAGCCCTGTGGTACGCCGCTTGTCACTGGCCTTGGATCGCTGATAGCGTTTTTCAGAGCGTTGAATTCAAACAGCATGCGATAACAGTTAATGGAGAGCAGCTTAGTAAACTGCGGTTCGCTGATCACATTGCCATATTGAGAAACTCGGGGAAACTATTGCAAATTGTAATTACTGAATTAGACAGTGTAAGAGAATTGTGGTCACAAAATTAATATGAAGCAAACGAAAGTAAAGTTGAGCAGTATCGGAAGAGAAGAGTGGTTCACGATACCCATCGATACACTGGAAGTGGTACAGGAACACGTCTATTAAGGAAACGTAGTGACCACACATACGAACCATGAGAATTAAGTAACTAGAAGAATAATAAGAATATTGTGGTGCGCGTTTGGCAGGTGTTCTCAGATAATGAATCTTAGTTTACCACTATCTCTCAAGAGAAAAGTATATAACAGCTGCATATTACCGCTACTTATACGGGAAGCAACGTGGAAGTTCCTGAAAAGGCGAATAGGGTTGAACTTAAATTGAGGACGACGCAGCGAGCCCTGGAAATGTATATGATGGGCGTATCCTTATAATGGACAAGAGAGCAGATTGGTTGAGATAACAGATGGGTGTTACGATATCTTAAACAAAATCAAGAAGAAAAGGCAGGGGAATACAGCGAGGAGGCAAGATAACTGGTGACCATTAAAAGTAAAAGAGTGGATTCTAACAGAAGGCAAGCACACGGATGGGATCCAGAAAGTTATAATAATATCTGGGGTTTAACGTCCCAAAACCACGATATGGCTATGAGAGACGCCGTAGTGGAGGGCTCCGGAAATTTTGACCACCTGGGGTTCTTTAACGTGCACCTAAATCTAAGTACACGGGCCTTAAACATTTTCGCCTCCATCGAAAATTCGATCCCGCGACCTTCGGGTCAGCAGGGGATCTAGAAAGTTAAATGCGCAGTAGACATTCAGAAGTTTCTGGGGTTAATGTGGGCGCAGCCTGCACAGGACCGGGTTGATTGGAGAAACATGGGAGCGGCATTTACCCTAAAATGAACGTAGTCATATTGCTGGTGGCGGCGATGATGATGACGCTCACACACTCGTGAAACTTGAATGCGAGAGTGAGTGCACGATTGGTACATAGTTGCAAATCTTCATATATATATTGACACGACTGTTTCGCCACGCTGACCCTGCTATGCCCGAGGACAAGAAAGTCCGCTTCCTCATGCGAGGAGTAAATCAAGAGCTCTTCGCGGGGCTTACGCGGAACCCACCCAGCACCTCCACCAGATGTCACGTGGTCGTGACGTTGACCCAAGCAGCAGTCAGTATGTTCAAGATGAAACTGTTTATTAGGCCGAACTTGTGGCCGGTAAATTGAAAGTCAGATTACAGCAATACACGCTGGCACTGATAGCGGCGAACAGAGCGTCGGCCGTCGATCAACTGAACATCGTTGGAGCGCGCCGGCTTTTATGCATCACGCGTCGAACATTCTATCCTTATCACAGGTCATCGCGCAAGCTCCGGAATAATCTCGAGTGGTCGCGCCTTGCGTGCAATCTTAACAAAACGATCTACAATAATCGCGAAGGTTCTAGAACAATAAGGCGCGGTTTGAGCTGAGCTTTGCTGACGGTCCGAATACAACAAAAGTGAAAATAAGAATAGCGCGTGGCAATAATTGCCACGCCCTATTCTTATTTCACGACCACGTGACACCTGGTGGAGGTGCTAGGTGGGTTCCGCATAAGCCCAGCGAAGAGCTCTTGATTTACTCCTCGCATGAGGAAGCGGACTTTCTTGTCCTCGGGCATAGCAGGGTCAGCGTGGCGAAAGAGTCGTGTCATTTCCTCTGCGAAGGTGGCCACGCTTTCATTCGAAAGTTGGCTCCGCGTCTCCAGCAAGGCTGTGGCCCTTTCTTTTCGGAAGACGCTCGCAAACGTCTCCAGGACAGCGCTGCGAAGAAGGTCCCATGTTCGAAGTATGGACTCCCGGTTGTCGAACCAGGTCCTTGCTGCGTCTTCCAGGTAGAAGTATGCGCGGCGCAGTTTTTCGTCGGAGTCCCAGTTGTTGAAAGTCGCGACTCGTTCGTACGTTTCTAGCCAGGTCTCGGGGCCCTCACTTGGCGATCCATGGAAAATGGGTGGCTCTCTCGGTGGCTGGATAACGATCGTTGCAGTGGACACAGCGGCCGTCATCGTGCCTGTCGTCTTCGTCGCCGTGGCTTTTGGCTTGTCCGGTAGGAGTCCGTGCTGCGGGGTTAGTCCTTTCAGTCTGCGGCTGGCTCGACTGTCCGTGGCGGGGTGGGTGTCTTCGTCACGATTTGGGCTGGGTTCACGGCTTGACGGGGGGCGTCCGGTACATGAAAGAGGCAGCACCTTCACCAGAGGATCGTCGTAGCCACCGACTAAATGGATCGTCGTAGCCACCGACTACCTCACCCGCTACGCCGAAACAAAAGCCCTGCCCAAAGGCAGTGCCGCCGAGGTAGCCATGTTCTTCGTTGAGAACATCGTCCTTCGACACGGCGCCCCAGAAGTTCTCATCACCGACAGAGGTACGGCCTTTACGGCTGACCTAACCCAGGCGATCTTGGGATACAGCCACACAAGTCACCGCCGGACCACCGCCTACCATCCACAGACCAACGGCCTGACCGAGCGTCTAAATAAGACCATCGCCGACATGCTGGCCATGTACGTCGACGTCGAACACAAGATGTGGGACGCCATCCTTCCGTACGTGACCTTCGCGTACAACACGGCAGTACAAGAAACAACGCAGTTGACGCCATACAAGTTAGTCTACGGACGGAGCCCGGCAACGACGCTCAACGCCATGTTACCAAACGTGACCGACGAGGAAAACATCGACGTGACCACCTACCTACAGCGCGCCGAAGAAGCACGACAGCTCGCCCGCCTACGGATCAAAAACCAGCAGAGGACTGACAGTCGCCGCTACAACCTTCGACGACGCCACACGGAATACCAACCCGGTGACCGTGTATGGGTGTGGACGCCAATACGCCGACGGGGACTGAGTGAAGCTTCTTCGGCGATACTTCGGGCCGTACAAGGTGCTTCGACGTCTCGGTGCTCTGGACTACGAGGTCGTCGCGGACGGCATCACGAACTCTCAACGGCGCCGTGCGCGACCTGAAGTCGTCCATGTCGTGCGCCTCAAGCCGTATTACGCGCGTTAGCAAACCCGAGGACTGCACTTATTGCTTAATTATTGTACGTTCTTTCTTTATTGCTGTGATTTATTTTTGCATGCATTTTCCCCCGTGTTCTGTTTTAAGCATCGGGACGATGCCTTTTCAGAGGGGGGCATTGCCACGCGCTATTCTTATTTTCACTTTTGTTGTATTCGGACCGTCAGCAAAGCTCAGCTCAAACCGCGCCTTATTGTTCTAGAACCTTCGCGATTATTGTAGATCGTTTTGTTAAGATTGCACGCAAGACGCGACCACTCGAGATTATTCCAGAGCTTGCGCGATGACCTGTGATAAGGATAGAATGTTCGACGCGTGATGCATAAAAACCAGCGCACTCCAACGATGTTCAGTTCATCGACGGCCGACGCTCTGTTCGCCGCTATCAGTGCCAGCGTGTATTTCTGTAGTCTGACTTTCAGTTTACCGGCCACAAGTTCGGCCTAATAAACAGTTTCATCTTGAACATACCGACTGCTGCTTGAGTCAACGTCACGACCACGTGACAATATATATATATATATATATATATATATATATATATATATATATATATATATATATATATATAATTATAGGAAAAATATATATACGCTTCTAAAAAAACTGTTTATTGGTGACGTTTCGATCGGAGACCGATCTTCATCAAGATCGGTCTCCGATCGAAACGTCACCAATAAACAGTTTTTTAGAAGCGTACATATATATATATATATATATATATATATATATACAGGGTGTCCCATTTATCACGCAGCACGATTTAAAAAAACAGGAACGGCGTTACGCGAAGCAGACCTAGTGCATAATGTTCCCAGTATACTGTAGTAGCCGCTACTATTTTTTTCGTTAATGTGAATGAATTAATTAGTACTAATTAACTTCGTAACTCCGAAAATACTCATCTAATTATCGAAGCGTCAATGAGGCAAATGTGGGCCTGTTGAAATGACATCTATCTGTGCTACTTTCAACAACGTACTAATTGCGTGCTAATTTTATTGCGATAGCAATTATATGGACACTCGCGGCTGGTTTTCGCCGTCGGCGTCGGCGTCCGCGTCGGCGTCATTTGCCGTATATGTATATGTATATATATAACCGGCCCCGCCCGTCGTTCGTGAGCGTGAAAAGACGCGAGGGGGGGGGGTCCCTCGAGCGACCTTCGACTTTACGAGCGGGGGCGCGCGCGTTATCACCCCTTCTCGGCGGCCGACAGCGGGCGTGGGGGGGGGGGGGGGGGGTGACGTTCGATTTTACGAGCGCGGGCGCGGGCGCGCGCGTTATCTCCCCTTCTCTGCGGCCGACAGCGGGGGGGGCCGGTGTACCCTTCTACGTGCTGCGCTCTCAACGCGAAGAGAATTCTCTTAAACAAGCGTTTGCTAGAGTTGCGTGAGATCGGATCCAAAAAGAGTTAGCTGCCAGCCTCACTTCGTAAACATTACAATTTTTTGCTATCGCATTCATTGCTTCACCCTTGCGGTGAAACTGTGACTTTTTTTCTTTCGCTTTCGATTGTTGCTTCATGCATGGCCTCCGAGGCCGCGCGCCGGCGCACCATCTCGGAGGCCATGCATGAAGCAACAATCGAATCCGAAAGAAAAAATTAGCACGCAATTAGTACGTTGTTGAAAGTAGCACAGATAGATGTCATTTCAACATGCCCACATGCCTCATTGACACTTTGATAATTAGATGAGTATTTTCGGAGTTACGAAATTAATTAGGACTAATTATTTTTTCACATTAACGAAAAAAATAGTAGCGGCTACTACAGTATACTGGGAACATTATGCACTAGGTGTGGTTCGCATAACGCCGTTCCTCTTTTTTAAATCGTGCTGCGTGATCAATGGGACACCCTGTCTATATATATATATATATATATATATATATATATATATATATATATATATATATATATATATATATATATATAGTGTAACACGTGCTTAGGCTTTTTATATTCATTTATCTCACATGCACTCATGCGCCTAGGCATTCAAGAAGGGAGTGGGTACATGTGTGTAACAATGACAAGAATACTGGTGTCTCAGTGAAAACTTTTCGAAAATATTTAAAGGTTTGCTGTTCGCTATTGTATAATTATTGCTTGGGAGCTGGTGTACGTGAAGAGGCGGAAATTACTAAAACAAAAAAATGAAAGACACAGTCAACTAATGAAAATTCAATAATTTTGTTCTTAATTAATTGAATTATCACTCACGTTTCAATTCGCAAAATTTCGCCGTGGATTTTGAAAGGTGGATCCACCTGGATCGAATTCACACGATGCCACCACTTTCGAAATATTAACCCCGGACATTACTGAGAAAGACATTGCCATTTGAATTATATTGTTAACAAAACGTCGTTTCACGCATTGAAGCCCTCACTTAAGTCGAACATGATGTACTTCTTCGACACAGATCTCCACGCTCTTTAGCCTGAGCGCGCAATACGTGTGTGAGCCACAGTACGTCGTAACATCGCACAAGTGAAGACATGGTTCAACACGGCGTCGTACAGACCTCGAGCAGCCGATGGGCCTCACCAGTCGAAATTATATAAAAAAACAGGACGGCTCAATTACCTAGTTTTTTCGTAGACTACGGCTTTCTGAACAAGATCACACGTATCTATCCCTATAGCCACGTATAGACGACGCCGCGAGTGCCGGCAAGGAGCATAGTTCGTTTCTATTCGTTGGACCTGCGCTCCGACTACTGACAGTCTTGGTGGCTGAACTTGACCACTCCAAGCCAGCCTTCGTTAGACCCGATGGCTTAATGAATTGATAATGACGTGATTCGGGCTGTCCAACGCGCTTCCAACCATTGAACGCATGATCGACATCCCTCGCGGCTTCAAGTGACAGACGAATCTCTGCTACCTAAATGGTACTGTGATCTTTTCAGACGAGTTTTCGACCCATCTACAACAGGTTGAAACTATCGTTTTAGCGTATGGTGAAGTAGCGCAATTTTCGACAGGGACAAAGAACAGAAGGTGGACACGACACTCGCTACACTCGCAACTGAATTTATTTGAGAAAAAACACTTCATATATATGTCCCCCACTCGCCCCCGAGCGATATATATATATATATATATGAAGTGTTTTTTCTCAAATAAATTCAGTTGCGAGTGTAGCGAGTGTCGTGTCCCACCTTCTGCTCTTTGTCCCTGTCGAAAAATTGCGCTACTTCACCATGCGCTAAAATGATCAATTACCAACTAGCCCAGCTGTCAACCTTATTGAAACTATCGTCATTAACGTCAGCTGTAATGGCCTAGGATAAACTTAAAGAAGTGTTGCTTTGGCACACGGAAGCTGCTTATTCTGGGCCCTGTCTTCTTTCGAGTAGCCGTACTTCCGGATCGCACGTCACTTTGCGCTATTGCTGAGTTTTCAAAACTGACAACTAAAGGCCTTAGCAGCTTTCTATGCCGTTCATTTTATTTTAGACGTTTCATTCACAGCTTCCCCAAAATTACAGCGCCTTTGACTGACCTCCGCTGCGGCTGCGACCTTTGAGCGCGGTCACCATCACGTGGCGATGCATCCAGCAAACTCCAATGAAATATTACGTTGCCTCCAATCTTGCGATATTTTGATCTTTTTACCGCAAATGAGGGAGAGACAGAAGTTTATTATGACAGGAAAGCTTACAGCGTCCCAAATAGGTCCCGATTCACAAGTCCGGCAGCAGAAATTCACCCCTCAACTACCGCCCCATCTCCCTAACCAGCATTCCCTGCAAGGTTCTCGAACATATTCTGTACTCACACTTAGCAAAGCACCTAGACAGTAATTCATTTTTCACGAAATCACAACATGGTTTCCGAAAAAACTTGTCTTGCGAAACACAACTCCTTTCTTTTACTCACAGCCTCCATCTTATTCTTGACAAAGGTTCTTTCGCTGACTGTGTATTTTTCGACTTCGCCAAGGCCTTCGACAAAGTATGTCACCAACTTCTTCTCTTTAAACTTAGTAAACTTAGTCTTGATCCTAACCTGTTTAGATGGCGTGAGAATTTCCTCTTAAATCGGTCACAATACGTTGCATCAGTCATACATCTTCATTTAACCCTGTGGACTCTGGTGTACCACAGGGATCAGTTTTAGGCCCTCTTCTTTTTCCTCATCTACATTAACGACTTGCCAAACGCTGTTTCCTCTAACATTTATCTTTTCGCAGATGACTGCGTTATCCTCCGCGAAATCTCTGATAACAACGATAACAAGTCTGTACAAGACGATATTAACGCTATCTCTAACTGGTGTGACGTATGGCTAATGCAACTTAACGTGTCTAAATGTAAAACAATGCGTGTAACTCGTAACAATATTCCTCCGCCAAACTATTATCTTAATAACATTCCCCTAGAAGCCGTAAAATTCTACAAGTACCTTGGCGTCTACATAACCTCGACACTTTCCTGGTCTTTACACATTGATAAGCTAATTAGCAATACTAACCGCATGTTAGGATATATACGGCGAAATTTCTCTTCTGCTCCTTCATCATTACAATTAATCTTATATAAAACACTCATTAGGAGTAAAATGGATTACGCATCATCCATCTGGGACCCTCACTCCGCCACCCATATTCAATCGCTTGAACTAATCCAAAATAATGCCGCTCGTTTCATTTATAGCAATTACAGCCGAACATCAAGCGTAACTTCCATGAAAAACTCCTTACTACTTCCTCCCCTCTCATCCCGACGTAAGTGTTTTCGCCTTGCTTTATTTCATAATTTATATTTCTACAATTCCTACCTGCGTGAAAACCTTATATCATCTCCTTCTTATATTTCTTCTCGCATTGATCATGTCCATAAGGTTGAGATAATGCACTGCCATACCAGAACCTGTCACGAATCATTTATTCCCAGGACGTCTCAAGAATGGAACCACCTTCCCGGCACTATTGTTTCTATCAAGGACCACTCAAATTTTCGCTTGGCCATTTCGAACATCATCACTCCCGGACTTAACTGACCAATTATTCCTTGTGTTACCTTGCCACTTTTGCTGCTTTGTTTTGGTTTTACTTTTGTATGTATTGTTAACCACTCCCCTCTGTAATACTTCGGTCCTCAGGGTAAAATAAAATGAAATGAAATAAAACTCTCGAGGACACTTGCGGTGTTGGCTTCGGCGCTGTGGTTACCTAGCGCCAACGTGAGTTAGTCGTTGCTTACGACACAAATGCACCTACCAAAGCACGCGCGCGATAGATGCTATACAAACCATTCTTCGCGACAGATGCTCTACCATCGCAACTACCGCTGTGATGGACGGAAATAGCTCTTACTCCGCGTCATCTACGTCAAGACGTATGCGCCACCTTCAACGCTGACTGTGTGCACATGTCGAAGTGTTGAAAACTTGCACTTTCCTTCGGCTCTGCTGCTGTGAATGCAGAATGCACCGCTGCGTCCGCGCCACATCTGTTGCGTCGCACAGTGCCGCAAGATTAGGGGATTCAGCATGTACAGCGCCATCTGTCTGCAATCAGTAAGCTCGGTCCGCCATGTTTTGTTCGGCAAGAAAACGAAACCAGTCGCATAGCGCAGTCTTTTAGGGGCTAGTTGCGGATTATTTATCTTCGTTCTGGGATGATTTTCTAATACTTTGTGTGCTGTTCAGGCAACGTGGGAGCCATCACAATGACAGGAAAAAGGTAGCACTCACTTTAATCGAATTTACAGGTTACCTTAACGACTTAAATGAATACACTGACGCGAGCTTCATTCGTCAACAAGATCGCCACTGTGTTTATCTTCGGAAATGACCAACGCGCGCAAAAGCGCTCTTCAACCACAGTTCTTATTCCTTCATGCAATTGAGACGCCTGCCTGCGACATAAGCTAGACTTGCAGAACTAGATATTACGACATATGCATTTTAAAAGAAACAGCCGACGTCGCACACATGCGAGGGAGCACGATTGATGATTATTAGCTTGTCAGTGTTGCAGGTCGAAGAAAGCAAGTATTGACATATGTAAACATGCATAAGCGTCGCCACAGATGCTACTGCGCGCATACACGGTAAGTGATCAGTGTCGCCACACGAGACTCGAACGCAGATCCACACAGGCATCGCGCAAGCTTCGCAAGGCACAGTCCCTAAGTGTATAGTCCGCACGCCGCGTCTGCCCTTCGCGTTACACCACCTTATTCCTCCACTTCTATTTTTCTTTAGCTTCCTTCAATCAGCGTGCGCTGCGAACACGGAGGGAGTTACGGAGTCGTACTATACATGGAGCTATTTCTTCGGTAGATCATCGTACCCATCTTCCAGTTGATAGCGGGCATTTGTTCGCTTTTCGCAATAACGCGCGGCACGCGATAATTCATGCCTCCGCGGCATGGGAAAGCAAAAGAGAGCAAAGATATCCGCGTGTGGAAGAGGACGAAGAAAGTCTGCTTGAGCCGCTTGGCTAGTCCACCCAACGAGCCCAATAAAGCAATGTTGTCGTCAGAAACGTGACAAGATTGGTGGAGGTACTGGGTACAAGGACTCATGACTCACCCCATGCAAAACACCGCGCCCAGTAGCTGTAACACAAGCCCTGTGCCTGTGAACACCCCAGTTCATAGAGAAAGCCGCCGCCAACAAGGCCTACGGCCAGAGAGACGAGCACAGCCCACGAATACAGCGACTACGCCTCCCTCACAAGCTGCCATGCAAGCTCCTACCGCTCCTATGCCGACCTACTGCACCGTTCAGAACCCCGTGATGGCTAGTCCCTTTAACTGAGAGCAGCATGACGATGTTGATGACTGGCTGAGTGACTTTGAACGTGTCGCAGCGATCAATTACTGGGATGACGCCACAAAACTCCGGAACGTACACACTTGCCTAAAAGACTGCACCAAAACGTCGTTTCTGAATAGACATGATATCATGACATGCTGGCTTGAGTTCGAGCATCCTCTTCTGGTGACCTACAGGAGCCGCGACCGCCGCGAACGGGCTGAGCGTGCGCTGCTTCCAGATGATCACGCATCCAGATGATGAATGAGACCTTGATGATGCACGTGGAAGGCATGACACGGCTTTTCAAGCGAGCGGATCCTGCAATGGCAGAAGAAAAAAATCACAGCATATCCACGGAGTGAATGATGATGAGTGTGCGAAGTTCTAGAGGTTCCTCCGAAACGTGCATGTGTGCACGTTTCACCGCCGCTTCGCGGGCTCTCAGCTCAGGATCCGCTTGCCGGCGCTTCCGTGCCGCTTCGGCAGCGAAGGCCCTCACCGTCTCTGGATCCTTTTGCCGACGCTTCCCTGCAGCTTCGGTTTCGCGGGCTCTCATGGCGAGCCCGCGCTGCAGCCGCTTTCCGAGCCCTCCGCTCCGCCGCCTTGTCTTCGTCGCTCATTGAGCGCTGACTGCCGAGCGAAAGAGAAGTCTCCCGCATCGGGGGGTGGAGCGAGCGCCGCCGTGCCTCAAGTGGTCTCCGATTCAATAAGCGCAATGCGCCTCCATCCAATGAGATTCTAGCGTCGCCGCGCCATCCAGTGGTCTCATATCACACTAGAGCACGCAGCGGAGCCGTCTCCTACGCATCGGAATGGAGCGAGCGCCGGAGCGCCATCTAGTGATCAATTCACGTACTGTCACATCGCAGCGCCATCTAGTGAACATTGTGAGAAGCAGCCCAGCCGGTGTTGGCTACGACGGAGGAGGGACTGAGCCACGACGTAAGGAGCTTCGCCCCTAAAAAGCTGCGCCACCTTATGCGTGGGGTAAAGAAACAACCTTTTGCTGGTTTGGTGCACTGTCCTCCCAAGAGTGTAGCCGACTTCCTTACTGAAGCGGCAACGATGGAGCAAGTACTGCACCACTGGTTGGCCCTGTTCGACCATCAAGTGACTGCCGCATCAACTCCCGAATTTTCCGCCAACCTTGGGAGCAAGAGCACCGAATGGATTCGCGAAATCGTCCGCTCTGTCGTCCGCGAAGAAATGAAGAAGTTGTACGAGGCAAGACAAACCGAGATCGGTTCCATCACCAGTGTCATCCGTGACAAGGTATCCAAGTTCTTCAGTGAGAACATCGTCCTGCATCACGGCGCTTCAGAGGTCCTAATTACCGGCATAAGTACGCCCTTTACTGCAGACAAAACTCAAGCGATCCTCAGGTACAGCCAGACAAGTCACCGCCTGACCACCACCTACCACCCTCGATGGCTTCACCACGCGTCAAAATAGCACCATTGCCGGTATGCTGCCATTGCTGCCATGCACGTCGACAGCGGGTACAATACGTGGGATGCCATCCTTTCGTACGTGAAATGTGCATACAACGTGGCCCTACAAGGAACGACGCAGTTGACGTCATACAGGTTGGTCTATGGAAGGTTACCCAACGAAACTGATGAGGACAAAAATCACAGCATATCCATGAAGTGAATGATGGCGAGTGGGCGAAGCTTGGAGGGATCATTCGGGTAACCGTAAATCGCCCCGTACATTGCCCACTCGATCATGCAAAGACGTGACAACACGCGTCACGTCTTTGCATGATCCTGGGGAACTTCGATGGTGAGCTGGGCACGAGCGTCGCCAACTTCTGTTCCGGGCGCTCCCAGCCTAAGCGACAACGCCAGTTCGCGTTCCACGACAGAGGAAGACGATGCCACCTACTCAGACGCCGAAGTCCACACCAGCG
>JALIZH010032652.1:0-11241 GCA_030522465.1 Rhipicephalus appendiculatus | reverse complement strand
TTCCATAATTTACGGAACTGTTTATTCGTTTTCGACGTAAATACCTTGAGCGGTTTTGGTGTTCCAATATAATAGCTAACCGGTCGCGTTCCATATCGCGTTCGGCTCCAGCAACGCTCCGTCGCTCACGACGAAAATGATAATGCAAGGGAAGCGCTCCTTATGCGCCACTATGAGATAATTGAACGAACAGATCTCACGCACCCTGGGAACCGATGCACATCCGCGATGGCACGGGATACGACACAAAAAACGGCGGGAGGGGGAAGATGGAATCACGGTTGTCAAAGGAAACGCCACTTAAAGGGGTCATAAACCACCCCTCGCGCTCGGCGTGAAAAACACCTCGGAAGGAATCGGATGCCTCCCAGAAATACATAGCCGAAAATTTTTTCGAAAAGCTAAAGTAGGACCGGAGATGCAGCGATATTTGCATGACGCATTCTCCCTCAACTCGCTTCATTCCGCAGGAGATTCGCGGCGCCCGGCCAGTGCATTACGTCACCTCGCATCAATGTTGTGTGGTTTCCTCTCCGCGTAACATGGCGGTGCTCACGGCTGCTGCTGGCAACTCATAGTTCCGGTCGGCTGCTTCTCGCTGCGCTGTGGCTGCTGTAGCTGTGTGGTCTGGACACGGTGTCTCCACTCGCAAAAACTGGATGGCGTTCGAGCGCGCACCGGTGAAGCAGCCGCCGTTTTGTCCTGGAAGCGAGCGTGCGACCACTCGTTTGCTGTTGGCGGGCCAGCGTTTCTTTTCTTCATTTTGAAACAATGCCTGCCTGTAGCGCTGTAAACTGCTCAAGCTGACTAGGAAGGTCATCAAGGAAGATGTTCCACGAGACGGTACCCCGAAATCGTATCCCGTTTTGCTCGTTTTACTAGGAAATAAACATTAAGGTATGATTGGGAATTGTAGAGGGCGCTACGCGCCATGCGTTCTATATATGGGGGAGTCGAATAAAGCTCTGGGGATTCGTTCGGTCAACACGGCTCCGAGTCACTTGTGTAGACGCGCCTAGCGTCTGTCTGCATGGTGCATCGTACATGGTGTCAGAAGTGGCCACCGTTCGCTCTCTGTAATGGAGGACAAGCCCGACGCTGCGTTTGCCGGAGTACCTGAACTCCAACAGCCACCGAGCTTTGACTTAAACGACCCAAGTGCGTGGTCCACCTGGAGTGAGCAGTTCGAGGACTATGCTTACGCTACAGGAATGCACCGAGCTACGGACGAGGTTCGGGTACGAACGCTTGTTTATTGCATGGGTGTTCAAGCTCGACGCGCGCCAGCGTCTCTCAACTTGACGGCCGAAGAAGCTCTGTCGTACAGCGTTGTGAAAAGCAAGTTCACCTCGTATTTCGTTCACCCGCTAAATGAAGTTCACGAGAGCTATCGTTTTCACAAGCAGACGCAGCAAGCAGGCGAAAGCGTCGATGCTTTTTATTCCGCGTTGCGAAACATGGTCAAAAGATGCAACTATGGCTCAGCGTCTGTCGAGAATAGGCTCGTTCGAGACCGATTTATCGTCGGCTTGTTGGACAGCAAATTATCGGAACAACTCTACCGTACTTCTGACTTGACGCTGGACAAAGCGCTCCTGCATGCACGGCTGCATGAAGATGCCGAAAGAGAAAAACGGGAACGCGAAAACCAGTTATCTTGTCCAGTCACCGTTGATGCAGCGAAACATAAGCCAGTGAAAAGACAGTCACGCAATCGAGCGTCAGCATCAAAAGAGACCCCCTTCGCCAGCGCGACGCACGGATCATGTCGCTTCTGCGGACGAGAAGCACATCAACGGGAATTGTGTCCTGCCAAGAAAGCGGTTTGCAATTTCTGCAAAAAGAAAGGACATTTCGAGGCAGTTTGCTTAGCCAAGCAGCGTTCGCTCAGCCGACAGTCACATGCCATCGAGATGCATGCTGTCAAGACCAGTCGGGACGCAAACGCAAAGTTCGTTTGGGTTCACATGAACGGCGTCCCACTCAAGTTCAATGTCGACTCAGGAGCGGAAGTCACTGTCGTTCCAAGCACTTTTTCAGGTGTACCGTCTCGACTTGAAAAACTGGAGGGTCATCTCACAGGTCCAGGAAATTATCCTTTAAATGTGTCTGGTCAATTCAAAGCTACGTTGGAGTGGAAGAGCCGCACCTGCGTACAATCAGTGTATGTCATGCCTTCGCAGTCTACGCCTCTACTAGGCTACCCTGCTATCCTCGCATTGGGAGTCGTGAAATTCATCGACGCCGCACAGCGACCTGACAAGCTAGCCAGCTCTGCAAGCGACCCCAACCCTTGACCAGGATATCTTCGATGGACTTGGTACCGTAGGGGAAGAGTACACTATTCGTCTCAAGCCAAATGCCAAGTCATTTGCTCTCGATGTACCTCCCAGAATGTACCTCGATGTACCTCTCGATACCTCTGTACGACCAAGTCAAGCAGGAACTGGACCAGATCGAAAAACAAGGGGTCATCAGGCGCATTACGAAGCCGACGCTGTGGTGTGCCGGTCTGGTTGCAGTACCGAAGGCATCAGGCGGCATCCGAATATGCGTGGACTTAACAAAGCTCAACAAGGAAGTTATCCGTGAAAGACACGTGCTTCCAACGGTTGAATGGGTTCTCGGGCAACTGGGCGACGCAAAGGTGTTCTCAAAACTTGACGCGACAGCAGGATTTCACCAAGTGCGATTATCCCCAGAATGCCAAGAGTACACCACGTTTATCACGCCATTCGGGCGCTACTGCTACTGTCGACTACCTTTCGGCCTGACTTCAGCACCGGAGTATTTTCAGCGAGAAATGGCTCGCATTCTTGAAGGGCAACCGAACGTCGTCAACAAGATAGACGACATCCTGCTTTTTGGAATATACCGTGAAGAGCACGACAAACGACTTGTGGAGGTTCTGGAACGTCTGAGGAGAGCCGGAGTTAAACTCAACAAGTCCAAGTGCTACTTAGGTCAAGACAGAGTAGAGTTTTCGGGTGTGCTCATCGACGCCAACGGTATCTCGCCGAGTCCCAGTAAACTCGAAGCCCTACACAACTTGGAGGCACCCAAGGACGTTGCTGGTGTTAGACGCTTCCTCGGCATGGCTAATCACATTGGTCGCTTCCTGCCCAACCTTTCGCAGGCAGCCGCCCCTATTCGCGCCTTGCTAGGCGAGCAGAATGCATGGGAGTGGGGACCACTTCAAGAGACCGCTTTTAATCGGGTCAAGGCAATGCTCACATCGGACCTCTGCGTCGCAAAGTATCATCCTGGTCGCAATACAATTGTATCATGCGACGCGAGCTCATTTGGATTGGGAACTGTTCTTCTGCAAGAACAACCATCGGGGGAGCGACGCGTGGTAGAAGAAGAATAACTTTTATTGAGGGAAAGGGATGGGGTTCAAGAGCTCGATGAGTGGGGCCCCCATGTCCACTTTTAATCGGGTCAAGGCAATGCTCACATCGGACCTTTGCGTCGCAAAGTATCTTCCTGGTCGCAATAAAATTGTATCATACGACGCGACCTCATTTGGATTAGGAACTGTTCTTCTGCAAGAACAACCATCGGGGGGAGCGACGCGCGGTAGAAGAATAACTTTTATTGAGGGAAAGGGATGGGGTTCAGGAGCTCGATGGGTGGGGCCCCATGTCCGCTTTTAATCGGGTCAAGGCAATGCTCACATCGGACCTTTGCGTCGCAAAGTATCTTCCTGGTCGCAATAAAATTGTATCATACGACGCGACCTCATTTGGATTGGGAACTGTTCTTCTGCAAGAACAACCATCGGGGGAGCGACGCGCGGTAGAAGAATAACTTTTATTGAGGGAAAGGGATGGGGTTCAGGAGCTCGATGGGTGGGGCCCCATGTCCGCTTTTAATCGGGTCAAGGCAATGCTCACATCGGACCTCTGCGTCGCAAAGTATCATCCTGGTCGCAATACAATTGTATCATGCGACGCGAGCTCATTTGGATTGGGAACTGTTCTTCTGCAAGAACAACCATCGGGGGGAGCGACGCGCGGTAGAAGAAGAATAACTTTTATTGAGGGAAAGGGATGGGGTTCAGGAGCTCGATGGGGTCGGGCCCCATGTCCAAGGCTCCACTGGCGTGTGCCGCCAGCCGGACGTGGTCCAGAAGCGCTAGTTGCACCTCCGGGTCCGAGCTAGCGAGGAGTGCCTCCCATTGCTCCAAAGAGTTTTCTATGTTATACTCACGCTGTAAGCGATTGAGTTTATGTGGCCTTTTAATGCATCCCCACGAGATATGGTAGAGGGTCGGTGGCGAGTCGCGACACCACGGACAATCACGCCCATACAAAGTAGGAAAAATTTTCTGCAATCGCAATAGATTTGGATAGACCCCCGTTTGAATTTTACGGAGGTCTATGGCATCTTCCCCTTTAAGAGATTTGTGGGGGGGCGCCATATTTCTGCCGTGCGCGACGCTGATGAGCAAGAAGCTCTCGCGGAGCCAACAGAGCAGGGTCGTTGTCTTCCTCCTCGCGAAAGGCATCGTGTGTTGTGTTGGGTGGTGGTAACAGGGAGGGAGGCTGGTGCCCCGCTCGGTTCGTGAGTGTGCGAGCTAGAGCGTCCGCCCTCTCGTTACCCTCTAGGCCTGCATGTCCCGGGCACCGGACCAACCTATAAGTGTTGTTCAATGCGTTCCCTAAGAGGCTGCAAATTTTTGATGGGAGGCGGCCTTTCGTAAAGAGTCGGCACGCCTCCTGCGAATCCGAGATTATGGTGATGTACGCCTGCCCGACGTTTCGCTCTCGACTTTTAATCGCCAACGCGATGGCGAAACACTCGGCCTTGGTGATCGAAGACGTGTACAGTGATGCGCTGGACACCATGCTTCTCGTGTCGCTGCTTACTATGGTGACTACGGAGCGCTTCCAATTATATCTGGAAGCATCAACGTATAGCACGTTCTCATTGCCTCTGACTAATTTTCTGATCCATTTTATGCGCTCCTCTCTTCTTTGGTGATGTTGTTCCTTGGTCATGTTCCTAGGGATAGGGGCGATCGAGATATGCCTGCGGTAGCGTTTGCGTCACGGTCGCTAACAAACGCGGAGCAACGCTACAGCCAAACCGAGAAAGAAGCATTGGCGGTAGCATGGGCAGTACACCGTTTTGACCAGTACGTGCGGGGCCTCAACTTCATGGTGGAAACAGATCACCAGCCACTGGCGACATTGCTTGGAAACGCTGACCTGGACACGATGCCTCCACGTATTCAAAGGTTCCGCATCAAACTTATGTGCTACCAATTCAACGTGGTCTACGTTCCGAGCAAACAACTAGCCACCGCTGATACTCTTTCAAGGGCTCCGGACGAGAAGCCATCAATCAGTCCAGTGGATGTGGTAGAGGAGTTTGTGGAATTGCAAGTTGCAGCGGTGACTGACACGAAGCTGGTTACTGCAGATGATGTCCGCAGGCACCAAGAATTGGACGGGGAATGCATCCAGCTCATCAAGTACTGCACCCAGGGCTGGCCTCGTCGAGACAGGCTTCCAGATCACATCAAGAAGTACTGGAACCATCGCGGTTGATCTCTCTTTGTGCAACGGCGTCCTGCTAAAGGGCAATCGCTTTGTCATCCCGGCCTCGCTGCAAAAGGATACGCTCGAACTTATCCACGAAGGCCACCAGGGAATTAACCGATGCCGGCTGAGAGCACAAGACTCCGTGTGGTGGTACGGACTTTCGCAGCAAATACGGGACAGAGTCAGTCGCTGCAGGCAGTGCGCAGCCACACGAGCACAACGAAGTGAGCCATTGGTTGTAACGAAAACTCCAACGCAACCATGGCAGGAAGTAGGAATGGACTTATTCAGTCACAGGGGACACAACTACCTTCTAGTGGTTGATTATCGTTCTCGCTACCCTGAAGTCATCTATATGCGAAGCACAAACTCTGAGGCGGTCATCAATGCTGTCAAGAGCATTTTCGCACGTTTCGTCATCCCCGAAGTTGTACGAAGTGACAATGGGCCGCAGTTCGCTTCACATGCATTTGCAGCTTTTGCGAAGCACTATGGCTTCCAACACATCACCTCAAGTCCAAACTACCCGCAGTCTAACGGGGAAGTTGAGAGGATGGTGCGCACGGTCAAAGAATTATTCGAGAAAGCAGAAGATCCTTTTCTGGCACTTCTGTCTTACAGAGACACTGCAGGCGTTACAGGGTTTAGCCCATCGCAGCTCCTGATGGGCCGCAGCCTCAGAACCAGGCTTCTCAAGCCAGCGGATCGCCTAGAACCGCAGTGGCCTGAGCCAGCAGTTGTTAAGTGCCAAGACGAGGAGATAAGAACACGGCAGAAGAAAGACTTTGATCGCCGTCATGACGCGACCGTCCTTCCTCCGCTGGAGCCGGGAGACACGGTGTGGGTTCGAGACATCAAGGAAACGGCATGTGTTCTCAGTCCAGCCTCCAAGCCCCGCTCGTACGTCGTGGAAACACCCACCGCGGTGCTTGTGCGTAATAAGTGCATCTAGTGCCCTATTCAGACCCAACGACGAGCCAACTCACCGAGCCAGCTTCGGCAGAAAACAGCGAAGGGCAAGAAGAGCAATCCACCGTTACAGACGCTACGGGAACAGCGACGCCACAAGTCTCCAATGAAGGCGGAGTTAGAGTCACGAGGTTTGGTCGCCGAATGAAGACTCCGAGAAGACTTGTGCTGTGATGTGTTTTTGTTGTGTGCGTATCTCGGCGGAGAGATGTAGAGGGCGCTACGCGCCATGCGTTCTATATATGGGGGGAGTCGAATAAAGCTCTGGGGATTCGTTCGGTCAACACGGCTCCGAGTCACTTGTGTAGACGCGCCTAGCGTCTGTCTGCATGGTGCATCGTACAGGAATAGCCTCGATTTTTGTTAGCTCCGTGCAAAATGTACTCGAAGGGCAAGCTGAGCGTAATCCTTCGCTGTCACCATATTGTCACGTGGTCGTGAAGTCGACGAAGGCAGCAGGCGACGTGTCCAAGATGAAACTGTTTATTAGGCCGAACTTGTGGCCGGTAAACGGAAAGTAAGATTACAGCAATACACGCTGGCACTGATAGCGGCGAACAGAGCGTCGGCCCGTCGATCAACTGAAACATCGTTGGAACGCGCCCGGCTTTTATAAATCACGCGTCGAACATTCTAGCCTTATCACTAGTCGTCGCGCAAGCTCTGGAATTATCTTCAGTGTTACCGTCTTGCGTGCAATCTTAACAAAACGATCTACTACAACCGAGAAGCTTCTGGAATAATAAGGCGCGGTCTGCGCCGAGTACTGCTGCTAGTCTTTGAGGGCGGAAACCGAATACAGTAAAAGAAACGCGCGTGGCAATATGTTGGCAATACAGGTGGCTACATTGCAGGCTTTCTATCTCTCATTCTGCGTTGGCGGATCTCGTGTGCGAGGGGCCACTGGTGTAGCATCAACAGCATCTGCGTCTCATAAATCGGCAGATACGCTCACGTTTCTTCACGAGCGCAGGTACCACGATGCATGCGCTCATTACGCGCTACCCTATTGGAAAAACCCAGTGGTGCTGTCGCAGTGCCATACATAATTATTTGACCAGTGTGGCGCCGGGTACTGGGAGGCTGGCACACTGCATGACGCACGCTTGAAGCTGGCGCGCGGCACACCCGTTTTGGGCCGAAATCGGGCTTTTAAATTGCTTTTGAAAATTCTGGTCAGGGCCAGATTGTAATTATGGCTAAAACACTAAGCACTGCGACAAAAAAAAATGAGTAAGAAAGATATGTATGAGTCAGCGAGGCTCGCACCCAGCCCTTTGAGGCACACTGCAATGTGAAGCCGAGACGCTACCCGCTACACTACCACGGCCGCTACATAATATAGAAGGTGCCGCCTGTTGCGTGCCGCCGAAGCGGCGTCTCGGGCCTAGTTCACCTCACGCCCACTCTGGCGCCACTGCTCGTCCAAGGAGAAGCGCTTCCACACAGGCATTGGTACGCGTGACAGTGAGTCTAATCAGGCTGTAAATAACGCGTTTCGTAGTTGCACATCACAGGTTCAATACTGAAGTCATTATTAGAAGTGCCTGTTACCCCACATATCTGAAAAGTTTGCCCTAGGAGTGCCAATCTTTCGTATAGTGGGCCTCAACACTCTCCATGAAGGCTGCCCGCTTGAATCATCTGCAGTGAAAAGTGTCACTGATCCCGTTAATGGGAAGGCGATCGCCGGGCACATGCCAAAACCTGACGTATAGGCCCACCGAGACGCACCATGAAAGCCCAGACAATTTAAGTGTAGATCATTATAGTACGCCAGCGAACGCCGGTTGTGGTCCGAAGACCGAGTTAAAGGCTAACTGCAACGAAATTTGACTTGGGCAGAATTGGCGCGGAATGCGTAGTATATGTTGGGTAATCAATGATAATGACACTGAAAAAGCTTGCAATCGCGTATTTAATTTATAATAGGTGCTCTAATTGTGAGGTAGCAGACGACGCGGAGCCCTAGCGGTGAGCCCTGGGCAAATCGGACACAAACGGAAATGACGTCAATCGCAGCTCACCATCGCACGTGAGCACAACTTCCTGCACACGTATCCCATCGCTTTCCGCGTGACACCCCTCTACGAGCGGATAATTCAGAAGAGTTAACTCTTTTGCAGAACGAAATGCGGGGCCGTAGGCTGCTGGAACATACGTTATGGCTGGGACCAGCTTTCACGCTTTTCCGAAAAACGTAAAGCGCCAAAATCTGCGGGTTATCCAGAGGGAGTTGAAAGGAATGGAAGGTATCGAAGAGCTTGGTGCTTTACGCGGCGCACTTCAAAGATGACGAATATAAACACGACTGGTGTCTCTTCGCACAAATAATGCTGAAACTGAGAAGGCTGTTGAATTATGACTCAGTGCCTTCAATATTCAGCCACTGCAAACAAAACAGCGGGAAGCCCCGACCAGCGTTTGGAGGAGCGCCAGCGATGAGAGGTATTCGTATTAGACAGCTTTAGTATAGTGTAAAACGCTTGCGTTAGCGTGTTTCGCTCGCTAAATTATAGCGTAACGCTATTCCAAAAATAAAACCGGTAGAACGACGCCCCGCGAAGCACTAGACTAGCTGCGCCATCTAAGCAGGGGTGGAAGCGGGCTCCACTCTTTTGGAGCAGCTCAGGAAGCAGCGATAGCACTGTTTTGGAGAAGCTTTGGAGCGCTAAAAGCGTCGTTTTGGAGCAGCTTTGCTGCACCAAAAAGGTGTGTTTTGGAGCACTGCGAATTAATTTTGGAGCAAATTCTCGGCTCCACATCATTGTGAATTCAACATTTTTTTAGGAAAACACAGAAAATTCCAGTGGTTTTTACTAAACATTCAATACTGATGAACCTACCAGACGTAGCACATATTAACGCGCGTGTGTGTGTGCGTAGTGTGTTCCCATCACTAAAACATCACCGCTGACACAGGTATATTTCAAAGAAAAAAGAAATAACAAGAGGTAAGCGATGCTTTGGATAGCTAGACTTGACTAGACCTCAGACGAATGGAAAACGCTCGTGTTAATAAACCACCACAGCTGACATGAATAATAATATTATCTGGGGTTTTACGTCCCAAAACCACGCTATGATTATGAGAGACGCCGTAGTGGAGGGCTCCGGAAATTTCGACCATCTGGTGTTCTTTAACATGCACTGACATCGCACAGTACACGGGCCTCTAGCATTTCGCCTCCATCGAAATGCGACCGCCGCGGCCGGGATCGAACCCGCGACCTTCGGGTCAGCAGCCGAGCACCGTAGCCACAGTTCCAACGAGGCGGACAGCTGACATGAAGAACTGAAGACTAGAGATATGCTAATGAAGGTTAACTTAATTTTAAGCACAGTCAGACTCTATAAATTAATAAATTAAAAAAGCTTATCCTCACATCATTAAAGCACCACAGCAGATTTGAAAACCGAGAGGAAACTAGACATAAGCAATGCAGTGCATAGCTAAACCTGACTAGATTTCAGAGAAATTTTTTAATGCTCATATTGACAAAACGCAACTGCAGACATTTAAAAATAAGAAGACGAGGGAACTGAAATGTTCAGTTCTGTTTCAATAGCAAGTATATGGACACTCTCGGCGAGTTTTTGGTATCACCGTCATGCTCCATATAAAGTCCAAATCGATAACATCACCCCGCGTTTCGTATGATGTACGCGAGAATAAAAGCACGCAATCACTGGGGACGAACGCGGCTGAAAATCAGATGACACTAGCCGGCAATCTCCGTTGCACAAAGGGTGCATGCGATAACATCTCCCCGTGTGCGAGGCCTGCAGTTGATGGTGCTTCACGGAGATAGGAAACGCGCCGGTCGTTTTTCGTCGGGCGAAGAAACGTCTGGAAGGGGGAGGCTACGTCACTGGAGCAGCGACTGCAAACTTTGACCTTAAGGGCGCGGTTGCTGGCGCTGGCGCTCTCTCGGCAGACATCAGCAAACGGCCCGTTTACTTCGTGTTGAGATGACAAACAGCACGAAAACAGCTTCACTTCCTGGAGCGGCCGTATTTCCTTACACCTGTGTTTTGAAGGGTTACGCAAGGTCGGATCAAAAAGAGTCAGCTGCGAGCCTTACTTCGTGTAACATTACAATTTTGTGCTATCGCAATCATTGCTTCACCCTTGTGGCGAAAGTGTGATTATTTTTGCGCCGTCACCAATGTCACGGAGAGAGCGCCAAATGAAATGATGATAGGAGCTCGCATGGGCGCGCCACATCGCGATTACAGCGGCAGATGACGGCACCAAAGACCGCTTGGGAGCAGTTTCGGCGCAATAATGCCTTTCGGAGCAGGATGGCGCAGAAGAAGCGGATTGGCGCAGCGGGGCGCAAATGGCGCAACACTTGCGCCCCTGCCCTCTATGCGCGAGTAATGTCCGCCTCGGTGGAACAGTGGCTACGGTGCTCGGCTGCTGACCCGAAGGTCGCGGGTTCGATCCCGGCCGCGGCGGTCACATTTCGATGGAGGCGAAATGGTAGAGGCCCGTGTACTGTGCGATGTCAGTGCACGTTAAAGAACACCAGATGGTCAAAATTTCCGGAGTCCTCCACTACGGCGTCTCTCATAATCATATCGTGGTTTTGGGACGTTAAACCCGATATTATTATTATGCGCGAGTAATCAAACCGCCAAGAGCTGATCGGCTCGCGTCTAGTTTCGAGCAGTCAAAGCATCGAAGTTCGAGAAAAATGTAAGCGTGCTCGGTTCAAAG
>JALIZH010032651.1:0-37475 GCA_030522465.1 Rhipicephalus appendiculatus | reverse complement strand
CCGTGATGCAATGCTCGCAACATGATTTTTCATTTGCAATGGTTGTCATATACTGAGCTCAAATGTAATAAAAGTGAACCTACCGTCAAAAAACGAAAAAAGCCCGTGGTTTAGAGAGTCCACAAATCCGAAGAAAACTAATCGCACAACACGTAACCACGTCCATCTCTCGAGAATGCAAGAAATGAAGTTGCGACAGCGTCCCGTGCGCAAGCTGACGAGTGCATTTTTCCGCCGGGAATCTCACGCGACTAGGCCTAACCGTCACTCAGTCGCTCCGCAGAGACATACTTGAATTCGGGTCCAGAAGTTTCACGCGCAAAGAAGTACAGTTTATTCACAGCTGCATTTATAGCCTCCATGAATCACGACACAAGCACGAAACAAATCAACAGAGGGCTCGACCGGTGAGCGCGACCACACATGCGAAATCGACGACCTTAACTAACATTGCAGAAGCAACCGTCGCGCGCATGGGTACATTCAGTGCTCAAACTTTCGTAAGGAAGTTAGACAGCTATCGCTGTGAGTAAATTACTTAAATTTTACTGGTTAACGAACTTTGAAGCCTTCATGAATGCCGATGCAATGTCGACACCACTGGCCTTTATCGTTTCGCGCGTTACTTTATTTAGCGCAATGAGAGATGGCGTGCGCAGGCTCGAGTTCCAATTTCAATTCTCAGCGGTTTGTGCATCCCCGGACATGCAGCGACCAAATGGCGCGTGCTCTGCTGCTCGGCGAGAATGCGTCTTATAAAGTGCCTTTTTACTCGCAACTGGCAGGTTTATTAGAAGAAGCATAAAACGAAAACATAAAAAGAAGTGATCCAGACGAACTGCACAATCACATCCACGTGGGAATCTTGCCAACATGCGCAAAGGCAACAAAAAGCAATGAAAGAGAAAAAAAAAGAAAACAACGATTTGTAAACAGTTTTAACATCTTAGCACCAGATAGGCATCGACAAGGTATGACGACAAGAAACAAAAGACAAAATCCAAAGAGCACCAATCTACCCCGCCTCCAAAAACCTGATTTCAGTTCGCGATAACGCCACTGAAGGATGCAACTCTCCCCAGCGTTCTTAATGAAAAGTGCTTCCATAACTTCGCGCGCCGCATCATCCCTGTGCCTAAACAAAACTGTAGTTTTGTGAAAAAGAGGTGTGCACTTCCAAACCTTACAGTTGGCAGTTAAATGTGACGGATGCACTGGCGCTCAAATTGTTTTTATGCTCTCTAAGGCGGGTATTTAGGCAGCGACCCGTCTGTTCGATGTAATCTATCCCTCACGTTACTGGGATATTGTAGACAACACCAGAAGCGCATGGCGCAAACTGATCATGACGTTTCGTGCTACATTCCCCTTTCCGTGAGGTAGGGCTTTTTTTTCAAGTTTATTGTGAACGTCAGCGCAAGTCTTTCCAAGTTTGTTAGGGGCGCTAAAAACCATCAGTACGCCGTAGCGGGCACGAACTTTTTTTGGACAATGGGAAAGCTTGTGCGCATAGGGAATGACAGCGAAGTTTCTTTTTTTGTTTTCATCTGTATGTTGTGATACAAATTTCGCTTTAACCTGCTTCGAAAGCTTTTCACATTGGGCAACCAAGGTCTGAGGCGGGAAGGCGGAAACCAACAGTGTATCTAATTGAAAGGAGAAGCTAGTGCTAATGAGGTGCCTACATGATTTTGTGAGTGCTGAACGGAAGCAAGAAAGCGCAATGCCGTCTTTGATTGTTTTAGCATGTGATGACTTGTAAGTAAAAAGTGGTTTTGTTGATCTGGGGCAGAACATTCAACACGCGTGGTCATGTGAAAATGCTAATTGAAGATCCAGAAACTGTGGGCGTTGGTCTTTGGGAAGTTCAAACGTGAAGGTGAGGCCAAAACTAACTTCCTTGGAAACCCTAAAGGGACCGACAATTGCCCAGAACATGAACTGAGATGACCTCACTGGTGGAAAGATTGTGCGTCGCACTGACTCAAACCAACCCTGTTTTTTCGTGAGAAGTGGATTTATATTTTTATTTCTTCATCGCAACACGCGAAAAATGAACTTTGGCGCCTCTGGTGGCAAATATATGAACGAATCGATGTACCCTGTCATGTGACCGTTGAATGCTGCAGACGGTCGAAGATCGTTTTGTTGGTATTTAAATATTGTTCGTTCCTTTATATTAAAAGATATTGCCACGCGTGTTTCTTATTTTCGCGTTTTCTGTTTTACGCCCACAAAGACTGTGAACAAACCGCGCCTGCAGTGTTCGAGAAGGTTCGCGCTTCTAGTAGATCATTTTGTTAAGATTGCGCGCAAGACGCGAACACCCAAGATTATTCCAGAGCTTGCGCGACGACTAGTGATAAGGCTAGAATGTTCGACGCGTGATTTATAAAAGCCGGCGCGTTCCAACGAAGGGCAGTTCATCGACGGCCGACGCTCTGTTCGCCGCTATCAGTGCAGTGTGTATTGCTGTAATCTGACTTTCTGTTTACCGGCCACAAGTTCGGCCTAATAAACAGTTTCATTTTTGGACCTACCGACTCCTGCCTTCGTCGACGTCACGACCACGTGACATCTGGTGGAGGTGCTGCTTCGTCCATGCTCCGAACGCCCCCACGAGGCGCTGACCCAAGCCCAAGCCGCGAAGAAGACGACGTAAAGGATAACCCTCTTCGTCGCACCAGCCGCAGGCAGCAGGGACTACAGCCAGAGCACGGGCTCCTGCCGGAAAGCACCAGGACAACCAAGGCATTGACCTCGACCGCAGGCACGATGACAACACCTGCGCAGCCTACACCCTTCCTGCTTCAGCAGCCCAGGGAGCCGCCGAAATTCCGGGGGTCATCGTGCGAGGACCCCGAAAGCTGGCTCGATGAATATGACCGGGTTGCCGTCTTCAACCATTGGAGCAATGAAGACAAGCTGAGGCACGCGTACTTCGCCTTAGAAGACGCAGCTAGAACGTGGTTCGAGAACCAAGAGTCGACCCTAACATCATGGGACGTTTTTCGAACCAAGTTCCTGGCTATCTTCGGTAGCGTCGTCCGCAAAGAGAGAGCCGAAACTCTGCTTGAAACCCGCGTCCAGCTCCCCAACGAAAGTGTCATGCTATTCACGGAAGAAATGAATAAACTCTTCCGCCACGCAGACCCCGAAATGCCAGAAGACAAGAAAGTTCGGCTCCTCATGCGAGGAGTTAAACAGGAACTTTTTGCGGGACTGATGCGCAACCCTCCGAACAGTGTTCACGAATTTGTCTCGGAAGCGACGACAATCGAGAAGACCCTGGACATGCGCAACCGGCAGTACAATCGCCGTTCGACGCCACAGTTCAACGATATCCAAGGGCTCTGCTCCGCCGACCTGCGCGAAACGATCAGAGCGATCGTGCAGGAAGAGCTGCGAAAATTCTTGCCTCCATCGCAGCCTCAAGTGGATTCCATTGCCGACGTCGTGCGCCATGAGATCCAGCAAACCCTGGGCGTTCCTCACCAAGTAGAGCCACAGCCACAGGCTATGAGCTACGCTGCTGCTGTCCGCCGTCCCGCTACCCCTCCCCGCCCTCGTCAAGACGCCACTCCACCGCAGTTCCGTCGTCAGACACCGCCGCCGCCACCATCGACGTCATACCGCCCGCCAACCGGCCAACGCTACGCGCCAAGGAAAACCGACGTTTGGCGCGCACCTGACAACCGCCCGCTCTGCTACCACTGCGGAGAAGCCGGCCACACGTACCGCCGATGCCAGTACAGACAGATGGGGCTACGCGGTTTCGCCGTCAACGCGCCGCGTCCACAGCCAGGTGAACGACCTCGCGACATCGACGACTACCTCACCGGAGCACAGTGGCAAGAGCGCCGACCTTCCCGCTCACCGTCGCCCGGCCGCTACATGTCACCGCACCGCCGGCAGTACGCTGGCCCAAACCGGGGCCGGTCGCCTAGCCCGTATCCGGGAAACTAAGGGCAGCAACCGATGGAGGTGCGGTTGCTGTACGACGAAATGCCGAAGATCCTCCGCGGCCGCCGATGACGACAACGCGACGAGACCTGCCGGACACGACGCGAGGCGGACGAGGCCCTGCCGACGAAACCTGGCGGATCGAAGAAAACCCTGACGACGCAGCATGGAAGCACCGCAACAACTCGACGCAGCCGTGATCCGACGCCGCGACCTAACCGCAACGCAAGGCGACGTACTAGCGACCTCGACGTTCTCATCGACGGCCACAAAGTCACCGCTCTCGTCGACACTGGGGCCGACTATTCCGTCGTCAGTGGGCCATTCGCCACCAAGCTGAAGAAAGTAAAGACCGCTTGGAGTGGACCCGAAATCCGGACAGCTGGAGGCCACCTGATAACGCCGATTGGAGTCTGCACAGCGAGAGTCACCATCAATAACCGGACTTATCCTGCGAGCTTTGTAATCCTACAAAACTGCTCCAGGGATGTGATACTTGGAATGGACTTCCTAAGTCAACACGGCGCCGTCATCGACCTGAGGTCTGAGTCGATAACACTAACCTCAGACAAAGCGCTCCCGCCCGACGCAACGCCAGGGAACCATGCATTGAATGTGATAGAAGAGCAGGTGGCCGTTCCGCCGCGCTCCAGCGTCATTATTTCTGTCGGCACCGAAAAACCTGCGAACCTTGAAGGTGTCATCGAGGGCAATCAGCGCCTACTCCTGAACCATCAAATTTGCGTCGCAAGAGGCGTCGCCGAATTGCGTGACGGCAAAGCAAAGGTACTGCTCACAAACTTCAGCCACGAATATAGGCACCTTAACATTGGTACGACGGTTGCCTACATCGAGAAATTCGTGGACACCAGCAATGCTTTCGCCCTCTCCGATGCTACCGAACCTGCTTCGACGAATCGAGGTCCCGGAATAGATTTCGACGTCAACCCGAGTCTCCCAAAGCACAAGCAAGACCAGCTCAAAAGTCTGCTCCTGCAATTTAAGGACTGCTTCTCGTCGTCGTCAAGAATTCGACAGACCCCAGTCGCGAAACATCGTATCATAACAGAAGAAAGTGCCCGACCAATCCGTCAGAGCCCGTATCGAGTTTCTACGCGAGAACGGGAAGCCGTAAAGAAACAAGTCGATGAAATGCTTCGCGACGACATAATCCAGCCGTCCAAGAGTCCCTGGGCGTCCCCCGTGGTGTTGGTGAAGAAGAAGGACGGAACCCTACGTTTCTGTGTCGACTATCGTCGCCTGAACAAGATCACGAAGAAGGACGTGTATCCCCTCCCACGTATAGACGACGCCCTGGATCGACTCCACAACGCGAAGTACTTTTCCTCGATGGACCTGAAGACAGGCTACTGGCAGATCGAAGTCGACGAGAGAGACCGAGAAAAGACGGCCTTTATAACACCAGACGGTCTGTTCGAGTTCAAGGTCATGCCTTTCGGTCTTTGCTCGGCCCCCGCGACCTTCCAACGCGTTATGGATACTGTACTGGCCGGGTTGAAGTGGCAGACTTGCCTTGTGTACTTGGACGACGTCGTTGTGTTTTCCGCAAACTTCGACGAACACCTCCGGCGCCTTGAAGCTGTACTTCAAGCAATCAAGACCTCCGGACTCACACTCAAGCCAGAAAAGTGCCGCTTCGCGTACGAAGAACTTTTGTTCTTGGGCCACGTAATAAGTAAGTCCGGAGTACGCCCTGATCCGCAGAAGACAACCGCCATCGCTGCATTCCCGCCACCCGCCGACAAGAAGGCCGTGCGTCGATTTCTTGGCCTGTGCGCCTATTACAGGCGATTTGTCAAAAACTTCGCCCGCATCGCCGAGCCACTCACTAACCTCACCAGGGCTGACGTCGAGTTTAAGTGGGAAACGCCGCAGGAGGAAGCATTTCAAGACCTAAAACGACGCCTGCAAACGCCTCCGTTACTTGCGCATTTCGACGACCACGCCGAAACAGAAGTGCACACCGACGCAAGCAGCGTGGGGACTCGGCGCCGTCCTTGTGCAGAGGACGGATGGGCTGGAAAGGGTTATCAGTTATGCTAGCCGGTCGCTATCCAAGGCAGAGGCCAACTACTCCACAACAGAAAAGGAGTGCCTTGCCATCATCTGGGCTACATCAAAGTTTCGCCCCTACCTTTACGGCAGGCCCTTCAAAGTTGTGAGCGACCACCACGCCTTGTGTTGGCTAGCTAACTTGAAAGACCCTTCGGGTCGCCTCGCACGGTGGAGCCTGAGACTTCAAGAATTCGACATTACCGTCGTTTACAAGTCCGGGCGAAAACACTCCGACGCCGACTGCCTATCTCGTGCCCCCGTCGACCCACCTCCGCAGGACGACCAGGATGATGACAGCTTCCTGGGAACCATAAGTACCGACGATTTCGCCGAGCGACAGCGAGCGGACCAAGAACTAAGGGGCCTTATAGAATACCTCGAGGGCAAGAGCACCACTGTTCCGAAGGTATTCAAGAGAGGACTGGCGTCGTTCTTCCTGCGAAACGGAGTTCTCCTAAAGAAGAACTTCTCGCCCCTTCGAGCCGAACACCTCCTCGTGGTTCCTTCAACAGTGAGGCCAGAAGTCCTCCTGGCCCTACACGACGACCCGACGGCTGGACACCTCGGTGTTTCCCGCACGCTCGCAAGGATACAAGAGAAGTACTACTGGCCACGCCTTGCCGCCGACGTCGCTCGTTACGTCAGGACATGTCGAGACTGTCAGCGACGCAAGACACCGCCGACAAAACCAGCAGGCTTTCTTCAGCCGATCGAACCACCTCACCGCCCGTTCCAGCAAATCGGTATGGACCTACTGGGGCCGCTTCCTACGTCGAATTGCGGGAATAAATGGATCATCGTAGCTACCGACTACCTCACCCGCTACGCCGAAACAAGGGCCCTACCTAGAGGCAGTGCCGCCGAGGTAGCGAAATTCTTCGTTGAAGACATTGTGCTGCGTCATGGCGCCCCAGAGGTCCTCATCACCGACAGAGGTACGGCCTTTACTGCAGAGCTAACTCAGGCCATTTTAAGATACAGCCAAACAAGCCACCGTCGCACCACCGCCTATCACCCACAGACCAACGGCCTCACCGAGCGTCTAAACAAGACTATCGCCGACATGCTGGCCATGTACGTCGACGTCGAGCACAAGACATGGGATGCCATCCTTCCGTTCGTGACCTTCGCATACAACACGGCAGTGCAAGAAACGACGCAGCTGTCGCCGTACAAGCTGGTCTACGGACGGAGCCCATCAACGACGCTTGACGCCATGTTACCAAACGTCACCGACGAGGAAAACATCGACGTCACCACCTACCTACAGCGCGCCGAAGAAGCCCGACAACTCGCCCGCCTACGTATCAAGAATCAGCAGGCGAGTGACAGCCGCCGCTACAACCTTCGACGACGCTTCGTGGAATACCAGCCCGGCGACCGCGTTTGGGTGTGGACGCCGATACGCCGACGTGGACTTTGTGAAAAACTTCTTCGGCGATACTTCGGGCCATACAAAGTGCTTCGACGTCTAGGCTCTCTGGACTACGAGGTTGTCCCGGACGGCATTACGAATTCTCAACGGCGCCGTGCGCGACCTGAAGTCGTCCATGTCGTACGCCTCAAGCCGTACTACGCGCGTTAGCGAACCTGAGGACTGCACCTATTGCTTTATTATTGTACTTTCTTGCTTTATTGTTGTTTATTGTTGTATGCATTTTTCCCCCCCGTGTTCCGTTTTAAGCATCGGGACGATGCTTTTTCAGAGGGGGGGCATTGCCACGCGTGTTTCTTATTTTCGCGTTTTCTGTTTTACGCCCACAAAGACTGTGAACAAACCGCGCCTGCAGTGTTCCGAGAAGGTTCGCGCTTCTAGTAGATCATTTTGTTAAGATTGCGCGCAAGACGCGAACACCCAAGATTATTCCAGAGCTTGCGCGACGACTAGTGATAAGGCTAGAATGTTCGACGCGTGATTTATAAAAAGCCGGCGCGTTCCAACGAAGGGCAGTTCATCGACGGCCGACGCTCTGTTCGCCGCTATCAGTGCAGTGTGTATTGCTGTAATCTGACTTTCTGTTTACCGGCCACAAGTTCGGCCTAATAAACAGTTTCATTTTGGACCTACCGACTCCTGCCTTCGTCGACGTCACGACCACGTGACAATATTACTGCATAAAAATGTACACATAGGCCTGCGTCAGTAGTATGCATTAAAGCGGCGCTGCCTTCGCGTAACGTAATGATACCGTGCTCGTCAGCGCGTCTTGAGAAACTTTTCAGCGTGCTCATGCAACCGTGCACGCAGTTTGCAGGTCGCTAAGATTTTTGAGCGACATAATTTTGCTACGTACACTTAGCCTCAGAAATGACGCGCACTGCTACTCGGCGCGGCCGTGCATATGCGTAGTGAAGTTTACGGTGACTTGGCTTGGCTCGTGCATCGAGAGAGTAGCGACGCCGGGACAAGCCACCCATGACACAGGCGCAGGCAACCTTGGGCGCAGGCGCACACAACGCGGTATAAATACAGGGAACGTGTATAATGCCACACCATTTCATTGTAGCAGCTTGTTATTTTCAAAAAATAGTTGAAAAGCTCAAGATGAAGGTCGTTAAGCACAGTTACAGGAACTCCCGCGAAAGCAGAACGACGACAGCTTTCACAAATCGCGAGAAGTGCTGGCGGCATCGCTATCAATTCTCAGCGTTGGTGGAGGAAAGGTACATGTGGGTTTAGAGCCTTTCAGATCGAAAAATACTGCTTGTAAAATAACTACGTGCTTTTGGGATTCCAGCATCCTGTCAGGATGCTGTCAAATTTACTGAGATAGATGTCGTAAAATATGGGCGCAACCGACCCTACACAGACCCCCGACGACTGTAAGAACAAAGACCCATTCCATCCTACAAGGGTCGACACATGGTAGAAAGACAATAATTCCATAAAATTTCAACACTGATGCCAGCCTTATCGCGGAAATAAACTTCGTCGTTATCCTCGCAGATACATTCCTTGACATTTAAAAAAAAAAACATTGTCATTTTGCAAATAATATGGAACCATGCCTACTAGCCCAGCCGTCGACCTTGCTACGCTCTTACCACGTGGACCATTGTGTGCCTGTGGCGAAACCATTGCCACTCTCATGTGCCGCAAACCGGAAGCGCGCCTTCACTTGGGTTAGGAGCAAAAAGTATTCCTTTCCCCTTAGAAACACGTTATCTCGTTTACCCCAAAAAAGTAACGAGATACTCGCGTCCTGCACTGTATCGCGATATAATCGATACATTTTGAAGTATTTCACCTCTGAGATAGAAATACATTTTGCAAATGTGTCTTGGTACAGAAATACAAATACTCAGAAGTATCTCTAAGATAATATCGCGATACTCTTGTATCGCTATACTGCCTAGCCCTGGCCAAGATTACATCCAACAAAATGTCGATACCATTCTCCAAAATGAGTAAATCTAGACGCCGATTATGAAATACATTTTGTTCCACGGTTACGCTTCAACACACGGTGACCACGAGGAGTGCCTCAAGAAAACAATGCTTTAGACCAGTAATGCCTGTATAGCACACGCAAATGCTTATTATGAAGGATAAAAAATGTTGGGCAAAGACAGTCACGTGCAGGCCACGGGCAGAAAACGAGAGGTCCGCGGACCGCGTGTTTGAGACCCCTGCTTTAGAATAATCAGCACCATGGCCTCCGAGATTAAGCCCGGCGGAACGCCTTACAACACCGCGGCAGGAGCTAATCGCCGAGGCCAAGCGTGCAATAATCATGGTCGGCCTGTACATTCTAGAGCGTTGCTCGGCTGGCGCGCGCCCTCTTCGTCCTCTTATTAATTCTCTGCACGCTCCACACGCACGTGCGCCCAGCAGATTAGCTAGGCGGTACACCTACTAGGCGGTACACCTACCAAATTAAGTCAGGACATACTGTGGCCAAGCTAGTTAAGCCAGGTCACGCTAGGACCGTGCTAATGAAGCTGTGTAGAGCTAGGACCGCGCTGATTAAGACAATGATAATTAACACGGCGCTAATTAAGAGCACGCTAATTAATACCAAGCTAATGGGGCCTTACGCACTAAGGACACGCTAATTAGTAACTTGCTAATAAGGACTGCGTTAACTAGCTCCACACTACTCATTACCTTGCTAAAGACACCGGCCGAGGTGACGTGGTAATTAAAACCTTACCGATCAATACAAAGCTGTTCAATATGTTAATTACGTCCTAGCTAATTAGTACCATCAAAATTTGACCGAGCTGACACGCTCTTCACTCCGAAGCAGACCGAGCGGACTGAGGAGACGAGTCACGTAGAAAGCTGGAAGAAGCTAGGTGATAGCAAGCTCCTCTGATGGCTTCGGCCTTGCACAAGTAGTGCCAGCTGACCAAATTATTTTCTATGCAAAGAAGCTGCTGCTTACCGTCCCCCGCATAAAACGCTTGACAGTTACACTGGCACAATGACATTCACGAGTTCAGAATAAACGAGTTTGTACCCGAGTTCGCGCGTCAATCAGTTTGATTGACAGACGCCCGCGGCGAAGATCGGGCCGCCCACCGTGTTTGCTCTTGCTGACGAGCAGCGCTGAAGCCGCAACGCCATTGAGCGGTACGATTGATCTATCAGCTTAACCGCACAGTCTATGCACACACACACGGAGTAAAGGTTTTATCATAACGTGGCTACGATGTCTGGCATTCAGTTTCATTGCGCTCACGACGTACCACTCACACCCATGAAGCAAGCGCCCCTGGTGGCATTTGCGGCGAGAAAGTTACTGTGTACTTGTTTGTGGAGGCATTGTTTTTACCGAATCGTTACAGCATATTAAATCTTCAGACGTGTAGGCATAACCTGTCCATTTTTTTACCTGTAATATTCGATAGAAGCGAAACGAGCTGCATGACAGTGCTGCGTGTGCGCCCTTGTTGCCTTCAGGAGTGGCAATTTCACTCCCGCAGGTGGAACAAAAGAACTTCTCCGAAGAAGGACAGACGCCCACGAACACGCCCGGGGGAGGTGCGATGTAGAATTGGCAAAAAGATAGCGCGGCAATCACGCTGATCTTGCCCCACTGTTGAAATGTCGACTGAGTAGCAACGCTGATGCGTTCGCACGTGGTGTTCCTCTGAAAACCGCCGCAAATGCCGCAAATGCGTTTGTGACGCCATGCTCATTCTTGTAGCCATTTTTTGTCAACGCTGCTATCGCGCGCTCCGCACCTTCTTCGTGTCATGACCACCGTAGTGCGAGCTCGAAGCAAACTCGTGTGCCCGTGAAGCTCGGCCATCCTGCAAAGCATCCTGCAAATGAAAGCGCCCAGCAATTCCGCTGCTAACAAGCCAGCGTTTCAGCACACATGTGTTTCTGAAGAAAGGGACATTGTCGAAAAGTTGTATTAACTTTATTTATTTATTTAGTGATACTATCATTCTTATCAGGGATCTTCACAGGAGTAGGTCGAAAAAGTCAATCGACATCGATGGCACATTCATTTATACAATACATAATAGGTATAAAGTATTACATATAACAACATCAATAATAATAATGATAATAATAATAATAATACTGTATATAATTCATTAAGCAGGGGGAAGTAGTGACGCATAATCACCTGATCACAGTTACACATGAAGCACTGCAAAACAGAAGAAAAAAGAAAAGAAAGAAGATAGCTCAGCACGTGACATATAAAATGGATGAAAACGTTCATTTTGTTTCATCAAAAATTTACAATATACAGATGAGAAAGGCTAGACCCGTAGCCACGAATTTTTTTCGGGGGGGGGGGGGGGGGGCACTTGTTGAAAACCCTGAAAAACACCTATTTTCATCATGTATTCTCGGTAAAACACCCCCTCCATCCGAATTTCGGAGGGGGGGGGGCTGCCCCCCTTCCTACGGGCCTGAGAAAGACTATCACAAAACGCAGTAGTGATAACGTCTCTAGCTTGTTGCTCATGGCAGAGTTTGGCAAGCAACTTCAACGAATTTGTCAGCAGTGGGCTGAACCAGCCCTGACTCGTTGTGATGAGTGAAGTGCGCGTTTCAAAAAGTGCGCAAATGTGATAAAGGTGAACACTTGAAGAAGAGAATGATGATGGTAAGAACGGTTGGTGTGAGCTCCGTTGGTGACAATTGCTGAAGAAGACGATGTGGAGATTCGGCGCGCGAGCACATGCAATACACGCTCAGCCAATGAAAAACCTCCACGGCAATTTGGAAGCGGAAGGCCGCTGTTGCAGAAAGGTCCAGAGACAGACGTGGTCGAGACGTGGCGGAGCGAAGGTGTCCAAGGCGCGGGAGTGGCGGTCGGCGGAGATCCCGTGCAACGGCCGCTGCGGGCTCCCACCTGGGCGCTAGACAACCTTCTTCCGAGCGTCTGGCGTTGGCCGGACCCACGTTTCTCATCGCCTGGCGGTGGCCAGGCTACGCCAGCGTCTCCTCTGTTAACCCGTCTTCGGCTGGCGAACGCCGACAGGGCGTCCGGCCGTTGACCCCGCCTCGCCGGACGCGTCCATCTGCTTCTCCACCAACGGTTGAGCGTCGCCGCCGACTCATCCTGCCTCCGACGCCAGCGTGTGTTCGTCTCGACATCCGTGCCTCTCGTCATGAACGGTGACTCTTTCGTGTAACTATCACGCGTTAGCCCCATGTCGCTTAGTAGCCACGAGTGGTTCATGTAACTTGAGTTGTGTATGCTAAGGGTTTGTTTATGGTATTTGTTATCTGAGCATCTTGTAAATATATTTAGTTGTGTGTGTGTCTACAAACGGTCTCGTATGTTCTTGATGACGTTTACGTCGTCGCTCGAGTTAATTCATGAACCTACACGAGAGCTCAATGATTAAATAGCCTCGTTACACTGGCGTCCACGACAGGACGAGACCGTTTGTGACACTCGACTGGTGTTAAGAAAGCGAGATAAAGATGAGCAGGGAAGACTTAGAAGAGTTGGCTAGGCGAATGGGGCTAGAAGGCGAGGAAATTAGGGCATGGTGTGAGGAACGCGAGGAGAGAATCCGCCAAGAGAAAGATGAGGAAATTGAGTTCGAAAAAGAAATGAGGAAGAAGGAAAGAGAATTAGAAGAGCTAAGAGAAAGGACGTTTCAGTGGCGGCTTAAACTGGCGGAGGCCGAGAAGAGGCGACAAAAAGGTAGAGAGCGGCAGGTACAATTTTCATGTCATAGTGCCAAGGAGCAGGTCCTCGATGTGTATTCCGAGGGTAGGGGCCTTCGCGAGCGAAATCTCTCTGTTGGGTGGCAGTATTGAAGACGCCAGCAGCCACACTTTAGGCACTAAGTCTCTCCAAGTAGATGATAGGGTCGAGGCAGAGAGCGTGGGCGAGACCAACCGAGTTTAGGGACAGTGATAAATAGGGCTTCGCAGAAAGTGTCAGAGAAGGAACAGCCAAGTTCCTTGTATAGCCATGCGGCTAAGCGAAACGGTGCTACAAAATGCACATTGATAAAAGAGGTATGGAATCCTCTAGACAGCCCTGATGAAAGGGCAATCGATGTTCGCACAGAGTGCGCATTAAAAGACAATGGGGCGATCTCTGGAGGGGAAGCCGTATCTTACGGTGTACGGAGGAAAATAAGTGGCATGGCAACGTGTGTATGCCATGTAGACAACTCAAAGGCGGTGACCACAGAGTTTTCCTGTGTACCACTGGCAGTAGTGACTGAGGACACAGGCATGGTCGAGGACCATACCGGTAGCTCGCCTCAATACAGCGCGATGCTTATTTCATGTCGGAGTAGGGAGTGTAGCGTTCCGTGCGAAGAGCAGGAAACGACTATTGAATCATTCAGATTGGAAAACAGAGACGGGTTAGATGAAGGAGCATCTGACCTGTGCACTAGCAGTGGGCTTCAGAGTTGCACAGATGTTGTGCAGGATGATTTCAGTAAAGATACAAGAGCTAAGTTTTCTATCGTATCATACGAGGGAGCAGATGTTTCAGGCGAGATGCCGAAGGCATTGGAGGCGTATCGGCCAAGGAGAGGTGTTAGAGTGCGGGAGCGAGGCATTCGCACAATCCTGACTAAGTGCTCGTGATCACAACGCCTTCGATCTTATGGCAATCGTAACCAGATTGAGAACACATTTGACTCGAGAAATGACCAGGTTCTTGAATGGGAGAAGTCTCCGAGCAATTCCGTGGAGAGGCACAGAGAGGGGTGTCCTCTAAGATATTTCCAAACTTTTCCAGAGCTGTTGTCTCAGGGACAAAGGAAAAGGAGATCTCGTCTTGTGTGGGACGCGATCACCTGAGATAATTGAAGCTAACCGATAGCTGCATCTGGATTTTGACCACGGACATCGGAACTGCATCTATTGTAAATATGTGAAGTGTGAACATGAACGTTATATGAAGTGTGACGTGATGAGTTTTGGCATGATGCTTTAACTGTGAAAACAAAAATGTGTGGGGGGGACTCAATCAGTTGGTTATGAGAACTTTCAAGGGGCATGCATTTGATTGTTGATTTAGGACAGTGTTGTGAGCTGCTTTGGATATGTGCAATGTGTGGTGAAACGCGCACTTATCGGCAGTTTTTTAAACAAAAGAACTTTTCGAAAGGGTGGCTCATGTGATGAGTGAAGTGCGAGTTTCAAAAAGTGCGCGAATGTGATAAAGGTGAACACTTGAAGAAGAGAATGATGATGGTAAGAACGGTTGGTGTGAGCTCCGTTGGTGACAATTGCTGAAGAAGACGATGTGGAGATTCGGCGCGCGAGCACATGCAAGACACGCTCAGCCAATGAAAAACCTCCACGGCAATTCGGAAGCGGAAGGCCGCTGTTGCAGAAAAGTCCAGAGACAGACGTGGTCGAGACGTGGCGGAGCGAAGGTGTCCAGGGCGCGGGAGTGGCGGTCGGCGGAGATCCCGTGCAACGGCTGCTGCGGGCTCCCACCTGGGCGCTAGACAACCTTCTTCCGAGCGTCTGGCGTTGGCCGGACCCACACGTTTCTCATCGCCTGGCGGTGGCCAGGCTACGCCAGCGTCTCCTCTGTCAACCCGTCTTCGGCTGGCGAACGCCGACAGGGGCGTCCGGCCGTTCACCCCGCCTCGCCGGACGCGTCCATCTGCTTCTCCACCGACGGTTGAGCGTCGCCGCCGACTCATCCTGCCTCCGACGCCAGCGTGTGTTCGTCTCGACATCCGTGCCTCTCGTCATGAACGGTGACTCTTTCGTTTAACTATCACGCGTTAACCCCATGTCGCTTAGTAGCAACGAGTGGTTCATGTAACTTGAGTTTTGTATGCTAAGGGTTTGTTTGTGGTATTTGCTATCTGAGCATCTTGTATACATATTTAGTTGTGTGTGTGTCTACAAACGGTCTCGTCTGTTCTTGATGACGTTTACGTCGTCGCTTGAGTTAATTCATGAACCTACACGAGAGCTCAGTGATTAAATAGCCTCGTTACACTCGTCTAAACCATTCCAGTCCCGCACACCTCGCGGAAAGAAGGAAAAACTAAATGTCTTGAAGCAAGGTATGTGACCGGGGCTAGTTGGTATTCCGTGACGACGTGAACAGCGCGTGAGACACACAAGGACAAGGAACCGACGAGGACTAGCGCTGATTTCCAACTGGGAAGTTTATTAACACGAACATGTAACAACGGAAACAAAGTGGCACACGTGATCACCGCGTAGTCATTTGCGCATGACGGCAGACATTGAAAGTGAAACGAGCGACACAAAAATAGCAAAACCCCAAAAAACGCGAAAAAGACAACAAGCAATGCAACCGGACTATATCTAGGTTATTTATGGTAATCTATTTCTTTGTCAGTGAGAGCGATTGAGGGTTTGCTGATGCAGTTTCCTTTTTGCGATAGCTGCAGCTTCAATGATGTTGCGCGTACTGTCGGTACGGTGCCTAGTTAATATCTATGTGTTATCGAACGCTGGAGAACACCCGCCCTGTGAACAGTGGATTGCAAGAAAATGACGCCATATCAACGAAGTGAATGATGATGAGTGGGCGAAGCTCCGGAGGTAATCTGGTAAATCGCCAATCCCCGTAAATTTTGCCCACTCGATCATCATACAAAGACCTGAAACACAAACGCGGGGGTGTGGTGTGATTACACATACAGTATATACACAATGTTTCATTATTTACATATTGATAAAGTATATACACAATGTTTTATTATTTACATATGGGGTAGATGATTATTTTGTTCAAGAGCTTTACGGACCACAGGGAGGGGTTCCCCCTGATTTTGTTTTCCCCTCATATGTGACGTTAAGCTCAGGGGAACGTTTGTTGTCGGCGTTGCCGTTTTGCCTTTCGAGGGCGACAGCGCGTTCACGATCGTTTTCATCCATGGCAGAAAGAGAATGTGTGGTCTGGAACGCGCTTATTCTTCATGGTCATCAGCGTCATCGTCATCGTTATCACGTGTAGTGGGTACATTCTACTATACTGGAACGCGCTTATTCTTCATGGTCATCATGCGTCATCTTCATCCTTATCACGTGGAGTGGGTACATCCCACTATACGTGGCTACCTACTACTACTGCTACTACTACTACATACTATAGAGGAGGGAGAGACCCACACGCTAAGGAGCTTCGCCCCTAAAACCTTCTGTCCTTCTTCATATCTTTTGGTTATGTTCCTGCAACCGTACATTAAGGCATTTGCCAGTTTGTCCTATATATGCACGTCCCCATGAAAGTGGTATGCTATAAACAACACCACTACAACAGTCAACGAATTTACATTTATGGTTAATTTTGCAAGTACTTTGATCTCTTTTTATTGGGTTGGTCCTAACATACAGCTCAGACAGTTTATGCGGTGCCGAAAATAGGACTGAGATGCCCGCCTTACCACCAATCTTTTTTGCTTGAAATTGCATGTTTATACGGGATACCTGCTACCTCATTTCTCGCTGTTGCTTGAAGATCAGGACCACATATCGAATGCTTCAACTTTTTTCCGCAGCGTTTCAGCAACAGAAACGAGAAGGTGACGGGGGTAACCGGCTGCCTTCAATCTATCTATCTGCGAGAAGAAGCTCTCGTGAATAGAGTGATGACAGGACTTAACCAGGGCGTTAGCAAGCATGCTTGAATAATCCCCCCGCTTAGCTAGTTTACTATGTGCCGAAGTATAAGGCAGGAGAGGTTTTTTAGCGCCGGGATGTTCTCCAGTATTCGATAACACACAGATTTTAGCTAGGCACTGTCACGACAGTACGCGCATCATCATTGAAGCTGCAGCTATCGCAAAAGGAAACTGCATCAGCAAACCCTCAATCGCTCTCACTGACAAAGAAATATATTACCTTAGTTCATCCGGTCAAATAACCTAGATATATTCCGGTTGCATTGCTTGTTGTCTTTTTCGGGCTTTTTCGGGTTTTGCTATTTTTGTGTCGCTCGTTTCACTTTCAATGTCTGCGGTCATGCGCAAATGACTACGCGGTGATCACGTGTGCCACTTTGTTTTCGTTTTAACATGTTCGTGTTAATAAATTTCAGTTGGCAGTCAGCGCTAGTCCTCGTCGCTTGCTTGTCCATGTGTGTCCCACGCGCTGTTCACGTCGTCACTAAATGTCTTATTGGCACAAAAATATTCTTGAATTGTAAGGAAATGTAGACGTTGTAATACATTGTAATTTTGTTATGCATTATAAATATGAGTAATAATGTTGTAATTGGACTCGCACTCATCCACTTCGTCTGTGGCTTTTTATGTCTAATACCGTGAATACTTTTTAAACACGTTACGCACAAGAAAAAAAAGAACGAAATCGTAGACAGCCGTGGAGGTCGGCATTGTAACTTAAGTGGAATCCTAATAAGTAGAAATCACGTATACACCGCTTCCGGGTTGCCGGAGCTGTGCAGTTAAGCGCAGATGCCAGCACATGAGCAAAATATGAATACCTTAGCTTGCACGGTATTCGCTTGATTTCCAGCACCAGTGAAATTGAATATTTATGATGAGGTAAGTAGCTCATCTCCGTGCTCTCATCGATCAGATGATGTCAAAGTTGCAATGATGCTTCCATCCGGGCATCCAGCCTGGGAAAGCAGTGTTGCAGGGGATCTATGGCAGCAGCAATCTTAGTGCATAAACACTGAATACGGCTACATCCTCAGAAGTATCTGTAAGAAATAAATGTGGGCCAGTCATTAAAATAGTGCAGTTCGGTGCTAAAATAGGTTTGTCAAAAAAAGCAAACAAAAATTCAACAATAATGCATCAGAAAGTGAAAAAAAAGAAAATAACTGAATCTACAAAGTATGTATAAAATAACATAAAATACTTAGAAATAGAAATTTTGAAATTATTACAAAAACTGACATAGAAAATTGAAGGACACTGTAACCAAAGTGTGTTCGGCGAAAGCCTGTGGCCATGCGACTTACTATGCCACGCCTTCTTTTTTTTCTGTTTTTAACACTCTCAGCAATGACATGATTGCTGAGAGAGTTTGAAGGGGAGAGGCTACAGCTCGCCCCCTTCTAGGGCACGGACGGACGGTCGGACGCCACGAGTATCAGACATTAGAGGCTTTCGCCTTTATAAAGATTGAAAAACAATGCGCACTTCCTTTAGGTAACTCTTCATTGCAGAACACAGGCGAATGCCTGTGCTTTCACGCGACGCTCATTGAATGCCTTGGTACTGTTTTTTTCGGGAACCTAGAAATCATCAGTGACTTTAAATGCTGCAACTTTGTCAACCGATGTGTTAATCGACATTTTCGTTCACATTTAATGAAATTTAGCATGTGATTCACTATGAATTCGCATTTGGTTCACTTGGACGCCCTTTCTACTATAAATATTATGTGATACGGCTTCCATTCAGCAAATGCTCTAATTATCGCTGACCACGTGACATACCCTTAATACATTCAGTGCCCTTTCCCAGATCCTTGACGCTTTCTCACCCAACCCAGTGTCGCACCACTTCCGCAATCGGCTCACCTAAATTGACGTGCGCCGGATTTACTTTACTTCTGAGCCATATGAGGCTTTCACTGTAATATATCGCGGCGTTTTAAGAGCTATGCCCGATCGTGCATGCTACTTCTTACGAGAACGCGAGTCGTTTACGAAGGTAAAAAGGCTACGCGAGTGACATTGACGAAGACATCATAGTGGCTATGCAAATCGCGAGAGGTGTACATTCTTTATTGCTGCAATCTTCACAGAACGCACCATATCCCCAGAGGTCTTATCTATGCACTCGATAGACATCTAAACATTCGCTTTTCACTGTGTACTTATGCAGGTTTGTGACACCAAGTATCACTACGTAAAGTTGGACTACAACTTGGCAGTCTACGACACCGATTACGACGCATCTTCAATTGGATGCAGGAAGTTTGGCCTCTCATACGGTGCCTTCAACCGCCTCGATCACACAAGAAAACTGCAGCAATATTTAAAAACCAAATACGACATCCCAGACAAGGTGTCCATCTGCAGGACCGTCAGCTAACCACGCCAGAATTTCAACACGATAAACGTCATTGCGAATAAATTATGAGCTGAAAAGAATATTTGTGACACGAACGTTTTTTAAAGCGAAGCAGTCTATACGAGCCTGAAATGTAAGCATGCTAGCAAAAATGTAATAGCGGGCATCTGTCACAGAAATGGGCAATCACAACTACTCACATCTAATTAAATAAATTGAGTGAGACTTTAATGAACCATTGCACTCTTTCCAAAGGCTTAGCCTGGAGGTGGCACACCAGGCATGTGCCCCTCCCGCAAAACTTTTTTGCCATAAGATACAACGCACAATATAACACTCGACCACAAATCGCTACCCGGCCCCCCACTTCTGATCCAGAACGCTCGCACATGAAAAAAAATTTTAGCCTACGCAACTGACTCCTCGTTGACGGTGACTATGTCAAGTCCGCTAGAATAAACACTGCAGGCTCGGCATAAAAGGGGCTTTAAATGCGACACGTCAGCAAATATTTTGTAGAAACATTGCACAGCTTCGTTGATCAAGCGCCGTCACGAAGCAGAAGCGTTCATGTTTTTTAGATGTGAAGCATCTTATGGCGAAGCTTAATCCGGTGGTGGTGGTGGTGTGCCGGCGTGACCACCCCTTACTGCGCATGCGCAAACCCTTTCAAAAAAATAAAAATAAAAACCTCCTCTCTCCCTCTCTCTGTCCTCTAGACATCCCTCCCCGCGGCAACCACACCCTCACTGCGCATGCGCCTCCCCTCCCTCTCTCCCCTCTTGCGCTCCCCCCTCTCTCCTCTAGGCATCCCTGCCCGCGGCGTCCGCACTCCCACTGCGCATGCGCGTCCCCCCTCTCTCTCCTCTCCTACGCTCCCCCTCTCTCCTATAGGCATACCTGCCCGCGGCGACCACACTCCCACTGCGCATGCGCGTCCCCCCTCTCCCCCTCTCCTACGCACCCCCCCTCTCTCGCCGCCTCGCGACGCCGACGCCGGCAGCGTCTGCTAGCGAGTTTCTTGGTTGAAAAAACCGACTGCTCGCTCGCGCTGCACAACCGTTCACTGGCCACCCCGCATATATGGCAATGGATCTTGACCTCCAAGGTGGTGCCGGTGGGAGATTTCTCCTGTGCGTTGTTGAACAATAAAAATTCGCAGCGTGCGCATTAACTAAAAGCGGAGTGCGGGTCTCTGTGTCCAGTCGGAGTATTCTGTCTCTCATTGCCCATTAGCAGCGATTGGCCTGTTCCGGTAGGAAACACTGCTCCATCACTGCCTGCTTTGCGCCTCCCCAGTTTTTCTCCTGCGCAACGCTTCGATGAGCGCCAGCGTCAACGCCGCCGCCAGTGTAAGCGTTAGCGCCCGCTGCTTCACATCTACACATGGTTCCCTTTAGCGGGAGATGGTGTAATTTTTTGTTCGTCGTGCTTGTTTGCCTGCATGGCTTCAACGAATATTTTGGCGTAGCACTTGCTTGCGATAATCACGCGTAAGCCTGCTTGTAAACCTGATTACATGTCAGTTTTCTTGGTGAGCTTCAGTACCCTCTAGTTAATTCGAGTCGTTTATGATACCTAGAACGCAGAGGGTGTGTATGATACCTCCCTCATTTGTCCCTTAGAGTGATGTTGATGTCCTCTACAAGCCTGCAACTTTCCGTTTGGGGCCCCTGCGCTTGGGCCTGTACAGTAGCAGCTCTGATTTCCACGGCGAATATCGGAGTCCCCTCCGGTATCAAGTAGTCTTCTGTGACCTCGACGGCATCTTGAAGCGCGGCCTTCAAGTGTCTGTCACTGCCACCGGTGCACCATATGGTGGCGTCGTCTACATATTCTTATGTGGTTTTGACTGACGGAGACAGGTCATAGTGGGATATACCCTAAAATGCGTCTGGGACAGCAGTGAAGAGGTTGACATTGTTGTCTGAGCTGTGCTGTTTACTACTGGCTCATTGCTTGTATTTCCACGTAATATTTTTTGGTGGAGCTGCGGGGGTAATTTTCTTTTGACGACGGAGCTCCGCAGTGGGCGCCTCCTTAAAGGGACCCTGAAACGGTTTTGACGATTTTGTACAAACACATTGAGCCAGTAGACCAAGTCCTAAGGCTCATTTACAGACTAATTTAAGCTCTCTGCGTACACTGTGTAATTGATTACAACGCTATAAAGCTGCGAATCGCTGCAGATCACTGCGGCTCAGCCCAACGCGTTTTCAACCACCCCCCTCCCCAGTATGACACGCAGTCTGCGCACGATCTGATTGGCTGCGGTGTGCGCGCACGAAAAATTGGCTGGTAGGGTGGCGGCACCTGTCGGAGCAGATATCAACCCCTCCCGCGATGTCTCTGTTGCCAGACGACGTGCGTGCTGCCGGGCGCACTGGGGCTATGGTCTCCGAGATGCACGCAACCTGTCGGCGTGCAGTCTCAGAGGTCATCACCGGGCGAAGCTCAAATCATCGAGTGTGCTCACATGAGCTCTGCGATCGCCAGCGATGCCAGCGTGTATCATGAGTTGAGGAGGCAAGGCAGGGGGTAAGAAGGAGGGTATGATATAATTGGCCGTAGCTGCCTTTGGTACACGGCGTGCAGCGAAATTTGTGGTTGCAATGGTTCGATGATGCTCTAGCCTAAACGCTGACAAAGCTTCAAATAACCGTTTCAGGGTCCCTTTAAGTCTGCTACAATGACTCCGGGTGAAGACGCGCCTTCGCCAGCTACATCGGCAACTACAACGACAGCAACCCAGTACGCCACCTTAACGCAACCTCGTGATCCCGGTAACTTTAGTGGAGAGAACAACGTTGATGTGGACAAGTGGCTGAGTATGTACGAGCGCGTCAGCAAGCAATATGGCTGGGATGCAACCATTATGCTGGTGAATGTCATTTTGTATCTCGACAAGACTCCTCGCGTCTGGTTTGAGACCCATGAGCACGAAGTCTCCAGCTGGGACATGTTTAAACAACAGCTGCGCGACCTTTTCGGCAACCCACATGGTCAACAGCTTGCTGCCCGGAAACAATTGGCCGTACGTACCCAGACGTCAACCGAGCCCTACTTGACCTATATTCAAGACGTACTCGCCTTGTGTCAAAAGGCCGATCACAACATGTCCGAGGCTGACAAGACCTCGCACATTTTGAAAGGTATCGCCGATGATGCGTTCAACCTGCTCGTCTTTACCAACGTAACGACCATCGACGCCGTAATCAAGGAGTGCCGCCGCCTCGAGCAAGCGAAGAGTCGGCGCATTTCGCACCAGTTCCTGCGACTACCCCCAACACCGCTGCAACGTCGTCTTGCGAAGGCACCCCTTGTCAGCCGTTCACAACTGAAGACGTGACGCGCATCGTCCAACGTGAACTCGAGGCTGCGTGCCCGGCTGCCAACAAGCCGATGTTGTCCGACACCTCGGCGCCAGCCGTCTCCTTGATCCAGGTTGTTGTCCGCCAGGAATTCGCTAACCTGGGTCTCTTGTCCACTGTATGCGCCATGAACAATACTGATGCCTCAATAGCTTCTGTAGACACGCCACGCCGCCGTCCATACTCTCTTCGCACCAGGAATTCGTCTGAATGGCGAACAGCTGATGATAAGCCAATGTGCTTCCGCTGCGGTCGCGCGGGCCACGTCGCTCGTTACTGCCGCAACCAGTGGCCTTCTACGCCTTCTAGCCCGTACCCCACTTACAGTAGCTCATACCGTACAATGAACCGCCGTTATCCGACCCGCCCTGAGTCTTCAGCATTCGCCGCCCCTAAGGACTACGGCCGCACTTTCCCTTCTACGCCGCCCCAAGGCCGTCTACGCCGCCCCAAGGTCGTCCCCCGCGTCGTCGCTCTCCCTCGCCACCATTTAGCCGCCGTTAGTCCCCGGAAAACTAGGCTGCGCAGCTTCTGGAGATGAAGCTGCCCGGTCGACCTTACCCAAAAATCCTCTGTTGCCCTTACGTTTAAACCGGAACACACTTGAAGTACATGTTGATGGCACCTCTGTCCAAGCTTTGATCGATACGGGCGCTCACGTCTCTGTTATGAGTGCGGATTTTCGTCGTCGCATGAAGATCCTCACGCCCCCCTTGACCAGTTTTGTGCAAGTCGCGGATGGCGGAACAGTGCCTGTCGTTGGTATGTGTACAGCTCAACTTACCGTAGCCGATCAGGTGGTCGTCCTTTTTAAAGTCCTTGCAGCATGTCCCCACGACCTCATACTTGGCCTAGATTTTCTTGCCGCCAATTCTGCTCTCATTGATTGCTCTGCCGGTGTGGTCCGCCTTGAACTGCCACAACTCAGTGATCCCCCGCACCAACCTCCGTGCCGATTACAATGCAGCGTCTTTGTTCACCTGCCCTCCAAAACTGTGACGTACGTCAGTTTCTTATGCGCACCAGCTCTGCCAGACTGTGACTATTATGCTACGCCTCTCACCGACGTACTCCTTGTGCATAGTGTTGCGGTTCCCTACACGGTTCTCAGCATCACCGCTATCAGAACCTGCCTACCACTGATAAATTTCGGCTTCACGGATCAAGTGCTTCCACAAGGCATTTCTGTTGCCCACCTTTATCCGGTGCGCGATTTTCAAATCGAAGCTCTCGCCTTTGATACCCTTGTTCCTACGCAGCGCACACCACAGACAACAAATTTGGGCAGCCGTCAAATTGTAGACATGATCCCCGCTGATCTTCCGCCTGAGCAAGTTGAAGCCCCCAGCCCATTCTCGGGACCTACGAGGATATTTTCGATTTCGGTGACCGACCTTTAGGGCAGACGTCCGTTGTCCAGCATCGCATACACACAGGTGATGCCAACCCTGTTCATCACCGTCCCTGCAGAGTGTCTGCTTCTGAGCGGAGTGTCATCCAGAAGGAGGTGAACAAGATGCTAGCGAAGGACATTATTGAGCCATCATCCAGTCTTGGGCGTCCCCGGTAGTTTTAGTTAAACAAAGACGGATCGTGGCGCTTTTGTGTGGACTATCGCCACCTCAAACATATCACAAAGAAAGACGCCTACCCTCTGCCGCGAATTGATGACGCCCTTGATTGTCTGCATGGTGCCGCATATTTCTCTTCCATCGACTTTCGGTCTGGTTATTGGCAGATTGCCGTGGACCCCATGGACCGAGAGAAGACGGCCTTTGTAACACCTGATGGCCTCTACCAATTCAAGGTCATGCCTTTCGGCTTATGTAATGCCCCCTGCCACATTCGAACGAATGATGGACTCCTTGCTTCACGGATTCAAGTGGTCCACGTGTCTCTGTTATTTGGACGACGTAATTGTGTTTTCTCCCACTTTCGAAACGCACCTTGAGAGACTGTCTACAGTTCTCGAAGTATTCCGTCGCGCCGGACTTCAACTGAACTCATCCAAGTGCCGGTTCAGACGCCGCCGCACTACAATACTTGGACATATCGTTGACGCTTCCGGCGTGCAGCCTGATCCCGAAAAAGTTCGAGCTGTGAAGGACTTTCCTGTGCCGAAAACCGCCAAAGATATCCGCAGCTTTGTGGGGCTTTACTCCTACTTTCGGCGGTTCATCAAGAACTTTGCGGAAATTGCTAGGCCCCTAACTGATTTACTAAAGCAAGACGCGACCTTGAACTGGGGTTCCTCGCAAGGAGCAGCTTTCTCCAAGCTCGCCACTTTGCTTACGTCTTCTCCTGTTCTGGCCCACTTCGACCCTTCAGCACCGACCGAAGTCCGCACCGATGCCAGTGGTCACGGAATAGGTGCTGCGTTGGCTCAGCGACAACGTGGGCAGAATCGAGTGATAGCTTATGCAAGCAGGCTGCTGTCCATCTCCGAGCGTAATTATTCAATCACGGAGCGCGAATGCCTCGCTCTGGTGTGGGCAGTCGCGAAATTTCGCCTTTACTTATACGGCCGACCATTTACTGTTCTCACCGACCACCACGCCCTTTGCTGGCTCGCCTCCTTGAAAGATCCCACAGGTCGTCTCGCTCGCTGGGCACTCCGCCTCCAGGAGTACTCCTACACCGTACTCTATAAGTCTGGGAGACTCCACAAAGATGCGGATTGCCTGTCACGCTAACCTGAGGCCCACCGGGACTCAACGAGCACTGAATCCGTTGACTGCATCCTTGCCCTCTCCCAGTTGCTTCATCTAGGCGACGAGCAGCGTCGGGATCCGCATATCAGTCGCCTAATACAACGGATCGAATCTTCACCGTACGACGCTTCTGTACGCATGTTTACCTTGAAGGACCACACCCTATATCGGCGTAATTTCTCACCCGCTGGTTCCGACTTACTTCTGGTCATATCAAAGCACCTGCGCTCCACAGTCCTCCGCGAGCTCCATGACGCACCAACCGCGGGTCACCTTGGCGTCTCTCGCACATATGACCGTGTGCGCCGCCGCTTCTACTGGCCTGGCCTTGCGCGATATGTACGCCGTTATGTCAACGCATGCGAAGTTTGCCAGCGTCGCAAGAAGCCGTCGGGACTTCCTGCCGGGTATCTTCAGCTCATCGACATCCCATCGGAGCCCTTCTTCCGTGTCGGTTTGGACCTTCTCGGTCCCTTTTAACATCTGCCTCCGGAAACAAGTGGGTCGCGGTTGCTACCGATTACGCGATCCGTTATGCAATTACATGAGCCCTGCCAACAAGCTGCGCTACAGAGGTCGCCGATTTTCTACTACGTGATATTATTTTAGTGCATGGTGTCCCGCGTCTACTGCTGACAGACAGAGGGCGTACATTTCTTTCAAAAGTGGTTGACGATATGCTGCGCTCCTGCTCCACCCAGCATAAGCTCACGACCTCGTACCACCGCCAGACAAACGGGCTTACAGAGCGCTTAAACCGGACCCTGACAGACATGCTGTCCAAATACGTCTCGGCCGACCATCGTGACTGGGACCTCGCACTGCCCTACGTGACGTTCGCGTACAAGTCCCCCGGCACGACACTGCTGGATACTCCACATTTTACCTTTTGTTTCGACGCGAACCAACATTGCCGTTGGATACCTTCCTGCCGGATGATGCCGCACAGTCTACCACGGAATACGCACGCGAAGCCATTGCTTACGCTGACCACGCCCGTCAGCTTGCCCGCAACAGATTAATGGCGTCCCAAGAAACACAGAAGCATCGTAACGACGAGCGGCATCGCGACCAACAATTTCCGCCGGGTTCCCTCGTTCTTCTTTGGTCCCCTACACGACATGCAGGCCTTTCTGAGAAGCTCCTTTCTCGTTTCACGGGCCCATACCGCGTGCTTCGACAAGTGACCGACGTTACGTACGAAATTGTGCCCGATAATCCCTCGACATCCTCTGCTCTGTTATCCCGTGACGTCGTCCATGTATCAAGGTTCAAGCGCTACCACCCTCTTTCTGCTGTGACCCCATACACGCGCCGGGTCGGCGCTTTCGCCGCCGGGTATTGTGTTATGTGGTTTTGACTGACAGAGGCAGGTCATAGTGGGATATACCCTAAGATGCTGTGATGAATAAGTGCGCCAGTGGCGTGTGTGTTGTCGCATCGAGGACATGACGAGATGGGATGGAGTAGTCACCTAGAAGCGCCGATACATAACCTGTGTAAGGATGAAGACGACGATGCGATTTTGGCACGTGAACCAGAGAAAAGTAGAGGAATCTCGAGGTTGGCACGAGAGGCGGGCGCGTAAAGAGCCGGGGGTTGCCACGGTGGCGTTCCATCGAGGTGGAGGACGGCGGGAGCTTCTCGGCCAGCAGCACGGTCGGGTGTAGTCCCGAGTGCCTGGCTGAGGTCAAGAGTCGGAGTGGACTGCTTCGCTTGGACTCAAGTCTCCAAATCAAGTCCATGGAGCGCTCAAGGGAAGCTGCCGCGTTCACCAGCAACACCGTCGGGTGTAGGCCCGAGTGTTGCCCTGCCTTGCGAGGGCCACGAGACGGCTTCACCTGGCCTCATCGCTCAACATCCTCCTTTTCGGAAGCCGCAGAAGATCCCCGCTGTTAGCAACACCATCGGGCGTAGTCCCGAGTGTTCCTTCCTGGAGGCCACGCGAGACGGTTAGCCAGCGTCACGGTCGTGGTTTGCCCCGAGTGCCTGGCAGAGCTCAAGGGTCGGAGCGGTCTGCTTCGCTTGGCTTCAAGTACCGACGTCCACTCCATGGAGCCCCAGGAAGCTACAGCGTCTATTCGCAACACCGTCGGGTGTAGGCCCGAGTGTTGCTACGCGTTACCAGACCAACGAGTCGGAGCACCATGTTCTGCTCGACCTCGGGATCAGCTGCCCCCATCACCGCTCGAGCCTATGGCAGCATTCATTCCTGCGCTGCACCTTACCTTGCCAAGCCACTGTGACATCTGCGTTCTCGTGCTGACGCTCCATCCACGGAGGCATATTCCCCATCAACTGTTCCTTTTGCCCGGTGAGACTCTCTCGTGCGGAGACTAAGCATGTGTGTTACTTTTCGAGTTCTTTTTCATGTGTTGTAAAGCTTCGTGTTCCCGTATAGCATCCTCTGTAGTGCTTGTTATGTTCGTATGTTTCTCTATAAAGTGAAAAACAGAAAACAGAAAACAGCCTCGCCAGTTTTTTCTTGAAGCGTTGCTGTCACCGACGCAACGTGCTCCTCCTGTTTGTTTTATTCGTAAGAATCCCATCACAGATGCGTCTGGGACAGAAGTGAAGAGGTTGACATTGTTGTCTGAGCTGTGCTGCTTACTAATGGCTCATTGCTTGTATTTCCAACGTAACAATATATTGTGTGGTTAATGCCATCGACCTCAGGGTGTTTCCTCGATACACCGATCATGGCGAGGTAAAAATAGGGTCGGGGATATGACTAACTCATGGGGTGTCGCTCTTGAACCAAGCCTAATCGCGTTTGACACGACGTCTCCCACTTTGAGGATGGTTCCTGTGCCCGCCAGGAAGGATCTCGTGTGTAGTCATCAAAGTGCTTGCCCAGACCAAGGCTCTAGACCGTTTCCAAGACATAGTAGTGGATGTTGTTGTCGAAGAGCTTCTCCAAGTCTAGCCCAAGGATGACTCGTGTTTCTCGTGTTGCGATCGATGACCTGATGCTCGATTAGCTTCATGGCATATTGAGTATAAAGACCCTTTCTGAAGGCTATCATGTGGGGATAGACTGCTAAGTACCGGGAGACCCTGTTAAGGATTGCATGCTCGGCCACATTTTCCGTGCACGAATTGAGCGAGATGGGCCTGAAATTGTAGGAACTGGGTGACCTTGCGGGTATGGGATCGAGGCTGATAGTGGCTTTTTTTTATTTATTTATTTATACAAATACATCACGGGTTCCAACATCTGGAACATTGTGTGAGGGGGGGGGGGGGGTGTGACAATAATAAAGAAGCACTAGAAAATGGTACAAGACATAGCAAATGCAATATTACAATAGAGGAAGTGGAATAAAAAAAAAGACTGATAGACAATGAAAAAAAAAAACAGAAAAACACGCGAAGAAATGAGAAAATATATATACACACATACATATATATATGGAAAAAAAACACACTGCAGAAATATATTTTATACAAAAATAAAAAATGTAGAAAATGTTAAACAGTGACAGCTATTAGCAGTACAGCAGTAAGCTAGAATGAAGAGCCATGGTCGAGTATGCGGGAAATCTATGAGGAAATAAGTACAGTCATTTCATGTCTAAAAGCTATTGGGTCACGTATATTGACAATGTTGTCAGGGAGACCGTTCCACATTTTTATACCCCGAGGAAGGGCAGAGTTGTTAAATGCTTGCGTTCGGCCTGAGAGACGTTGAAAGCAGGTGCTATTATTGAGACGGCTTGAAGAGCGATGTGGTTTAACAAGAGGCAGTGTGGTTTGACGGTTACTGTATATTGTTTTGTGTAGTAAGCAGATAAGAGCAATATCCCTACGTGTCTGAAGGTGTGGAAGTGAAAGGGAATGCTTTATTTTTGTTACACTAGATAGTCTATTGTAGTCACGGGCAATGAAGCGAGCTGCACGATTCTGGACGGCTTCAATAGATTTGATGAGGTAATCCTGGTGGGGAGACCAGATGGCTGATGCGTATTCGAGTTGAGGGCGTATGAAAGTTTGGTAGGCGAGCTTGCGAGTAGTCGCAGGTGTGCTGCGAAGATTACGCTTTAGGTAGCCTAAAGTTTGTGATGCTTTAGCAGTTATTTTGTCTATGTGCGTGGACCACGATAGGTTAGGTGTGAAATGAATTCCAAGATATTTGTAGCAAGTTGTAGTTAAAAGAGCGTCATTGTTAAGGGAATATGTAAACGTGAAAAAAGAGAGCTTTCGCCCAAAAGTCATGATTTTGCATTTATTAGTGTTCAAACTCATAAGCCATTGATCACACCAATGTGTAATACGGTCGAGGTCATGTTTAAGTTCACTGTGGTCACCGACTGCATGAATTTTTCTATACAGCACACAGTCGTCTGCGAACAATCTGATTTTCGATGTTATTTGGGATGGCAAGTCGTTAATGAATATGAGAAATAATAGAGGGCCCAAGACACTCCCCTGTGGGACACCGGAAGAAACTTGAGTAATCGGAGATGAAGTGCCGTCGATGACTGTGAACTGCTTACGAAATGACAAGAAGTTTCGGAGCCAGGAGACAGTTAAGGAATCGATATTAAGTGATGAAAGTTTTTCTTTGAGGCGACAATGGGCGACACGATCAAATGCTTTTGAAAAATCTATGAAGGCGCAGTCGGTCTGAAAATTTCCATCAGCGTTTCGGAATAGGTCATTAGTAAATTGTAAAAGTTGCTTGTCGCATGAAAAAGCTCTTTCTAAACCCATGTTGGTTTTTAAAAAAGGAATTATTAGATTCCAAATGACTGTTTACGTTTGAGACAATGATGTGTTCAAGCAATTTACCGGGAACGCTAGTTAGTGATATCGGTCGATAGTTACAAACCCTGTTTTTATCGCCCGATTTGTGAACTGGCGTCCCTTTGCCAATTTTCCAATCGTATGGAATTTCACCTGTGGTCAAAGACTGCTGGAAAATTTCAGCGAGAATTACACTTGATGGTATTGCTGTTAGTTTAAGCATTTTTTGACTTAATGCCGTCCGCCCCAGATGAGGTGAATGTTTTTAATTTGTTAATTAAAGAAGCTATTCCCTCAGATGTAACATTTATAGGGCTCATGTACTCGTAGCTAACTTCCGGCGAAGAAGGCATGTTGAAGTAGTTTTCCTTTGTAAACACAGATGTAAAGTAGTCATTGAAAACGGTTGCAAGTTCTTTGTGTGGAATGGCATTACCATCGCCGTCGGAAAGTGAGATGACTTTTTTGAAGGTGAGATTGTTTTCCAGAATTTCACAGGATTATTGCTGATTAATGATTGAAGGTCAGGTGAAAAAAAAATTATTTTTTGCCCTGCATATAGCGTCTAAGTACTCTTTTTCAGAGGCTTTGTGTCGTGCCTTTGACACTGGTGAACCCGAGTTCTTGGCTATTTTATATAGACGTCGCTTTTTATTTCTGAGTGTGCGAAGGGACTTGGTGAACCATGGTTTTGACATGTTAACGCGTATGGAAATCCGCGGTATGTGATCATGCATGAGTTGGTTTATTTTGTTTTTGAATAGTGCCCAGTTTTCGTGAACTCATCTCAAGGAAAAGGAAGAGAGGAATTCGTCACAAAAATGCTGCATGCCTCTGTGTATGGCTTCAACGTCAGCTCTTTTGTAATTTAGTATTAGCTTAGGTGTAGAATGACGTGAGAACTGTGGATTTTTAATAGTTGCATGAAGAAGGGCATGATCACTGAAACCGTCATGACAATAAATAGGACCTACTCTCTCCGGGGAAGACGTTAAGATGAGATCAAGAATGTTGTTACCGCGGGTAGGTTGGTTAACAAGTTGGACAAAGGAAAAGTCGAGTGCGAGTTGAAGGAATTCATTAGAAACACCCGTATGGGAAGTCAGGTTAGGCCAGTCTATGTGGGGAAAGTTGAAATCCCCGAACAAAAATATATCTGATTTTGGGTACTTCGTCTTTACAGCGCTGACATTGTCATGTAGCCCTTGAGTAAATTCTGTGGGAGAATCGGGCGGGCGATAACAGATGCCGAAAATCGTCTTGGATGAGCGAGACGTGATTGCAACCCATAAGATCTCAAGTGGACAATATATGTCTACTAGGAAAGAACTGACATGCTTACTAACGGCAATTAAAACGCCGCCCCCTCTTTTTACCCGTCCTGTCTTTCCTATATATATTAAAACGGCTGCAATCAGATAGCACTTCATCGTCACAGATACCTGCATGTAACCACGTTTCCGCGAGCAAGAGAACGTCGCAGGAGGCATCATCCAGGTACGAACAAAGCTGGGTGCGTATTGGCAAAAGACTGCGTATGTTCGTAAAAGATACCGATAAGTGAGAACTTGAAGGATCTTCGTTAGCTGGCTGACTAGGGTTATCAGGAAGACGTGGTGTAAATCTGGCTGTCAGCTATCTAGAAGATTCCTTTACTGTGTCGGAGGTAGGATCGTAAGAATAAACAACGTTATCAATGCGCAGCCTGTCAATGTTAAGCTTGTAGGGTACATTTTTGGACTTGGCGTATTCCAAGAGCTTTCGTCTGGCTAACCGCGTTGGGGCTGAAAAATCTTCCCGCACAGAGAACTGCGTGCCTTTAAATTTATTGCCCCGTTCTAAAATATACTGCTTGTCTTTGTAGGACGTAAATTTCACTATAATAGGCCGTTTTTTATCAGTGCGATATTGACCAAGCCTGTGGGCTCGTTCGATTTGGGCTGGTTGTAAAGATATGCCGAGCTGCTGGGAACACAGATCAATAGCTTTTTTTTCTGCTGATGACCAAGTTTCTTGTTGATAATCCGGGACACCGAAAAAGATCAGGTTCGGTCGTCTCATTCGATTTTCAGCATCGTCACATCTCAGTTCGATTCGCCTAACTTGTTCGTTTAATGCATCCGAAGGACCTGCAGTTGGACCGCGTGCTGTCTGGACCTGCTTTTTCATTTCTTCTGCTTCGACTTCTACAACACGAATTCTCGAGGATAATTGTTTCAACTCAACGTCGACCGTTTACTGCCAGTTCTTGAGCGCGCGTAAGTCACTACGTATTTCGTCTTGGCCTGATTCTATCCTTTGCACTGTAGCAAGAACTTTTGCTTGTACGTCATTGTTAGACGGACCTGGATTTTGTTCGATATCACCAGAAAGAATTAGGAGTAGGTTTACAAGGCACGAGGCAAATTTACGTTTGAGCGTCGTAAACATGTTCAACACATTCACCACGGCTTCGGGGCAAGACACCGCAATGAAACAACAATGGCTGGTTTTCACACAAGTGCTTACGCTGAAGTAACTAACCTGGAATAGTACGGAGGGTGAGTGCACCATTCTGAGAGCGGTGTCGTGCCCCGAAGGGGCGGAACTCGGCAGTTGCTTATATCCTGTGCCGCCATCGCTGATTGTGGCCGAGGGAAGCCGATGTTGCCAGGCGAATTCGTTGACGTAGGCCAGGGGTTGCGTCCAATATTCGGGTCCTTCCATTACCGGCGCTGTACGGGCTCGCAGGGAGTCCGCAACAGGCATGGTAGCAGACAGGAGCAGAAGGGAAGCCTGGAATAGTACGGAGGGTGAGTGCACCATTCTGCGAGTGGTGTCGTGCCCCCTTTGTTCCACATTCCCAGAACTTTCCCTTTTCTCCACGCCTGGTTGTTGAACTAGGTGAAGTACTCATCGATTTGTCATCCAGGTTCCTCAGGGCCTTGTTCGTATTGTCCGCAACGGGTGTCGATCTGCCATTTAGGTCGCATGGGGCCCGCCTGACTTTTTCGACCCTAAGATGCACGTCCAACTCCGGGTCGTCGACGCCCCCGTAATGCTTGAGGGGGTGGGAGGATCCATTCGGCCGAAAGCCACCTGTTCGTAATTCGTCACACGATTCCCCTGGACATCATCGCCCGAGGATTTTTGTCTGCCTGCGTGCAAGATGCGTGCCAGTGTGCTTCGTTGGTTCTACTTGGTACTCGCCTCGTCCTGCAAGTGCTTGAGGAAACTCCAGGACCCGCCCCAGCGCATTTGACCGTCGGTAAAATTGCAGACATCGCCCCACTCCTGCCTGGAAAGAACCTTGCAATGCTCCTCTATGTTCTTCTTGACTTCGGCTATCTTCTTGCGAAGCCTTCTGTTCAGACGCAGATGCTTTCACCTAGACAGAAGGGACTGCTTGGCCTTGATCAGATGGGCTAGCCTAATATCCATCTTGTCGACCGGGAGGTTCTCGCTTACTTCCTTGGTGGCGGCCTCGATATCTCTTCCGATCGGTTCGGTCCAGGGTTCGAGATCGGGCTTCCCATTGTCTTCCGCATATTCCTTCCTAATCTCGCGAAACCTGTCGCAGTCAGTGTCCCTGAACTTGCGCTTCAGGGACACTGACTTCGTTGAGGTTGGCCCACTTAACTTCCGCCGGTGATCTGACGGACGTTAGGTCAGGCGTCGTGTCCCTGCTGGCCGAAATAAGGCGTTTAGTACGGATTGACGGATCGGTGACGAGCATCAGGTCCCGGTGGACAGCCTTTCCTCGGATGTCCTCCTCCCTGTGTGTGTCATATGGATAAATCCAGATGTGATACGGAGCGTTAAAGTCGCCCACAATGAGGAGAGGGACGTCCCTGGTGAGCTGCGCTGCCATAGGTCCTTTGGGCTGCTGCGTCCTGCGAATGATGTTGCAAAGGGCCCACTACGCCATTATTCATCATTCTATGAATTAGCCAAGAACCCATTACGCGTCCGTAAAATGCGTGCACCAAAACAGCGGTGAGCTTTATTTATATTGCTAATGATGAGGATTAACGATGCCTGCGCGCTTTGTAACCGGTGGGCCTTTAAACCGCCCATTAATTGTGCAATTCCAATGGTGTGACGCCTGGCGCAGCCCCATGCTTCTGTCTCGCACTATAGGCCTCCTACAGAGTTTTTAAGTGCGAGGTACTTTAGGGTCCCGGACTGTCCTTTCATGTTGTCGCTTGGCTTCTGGCTCAAAGTACCAAGATAGGTCAAATTAAGGTTTCGTTTCCCACCATTGACTGTACGCTTGGAACATCAGCACGAACTTGTTCGCGTATGTCAGAGCCAGCAAAGCGGTAACGAAACGCCAGCGCCGGGAGTTAGACGTATATCTACGGAAGAGAGAACAGGAGGCGAAACACTAGCGAGCACTCTCAGCTTCGGAAGACTCAGACGCAAGCCAAGCGCCAACCAAAACAGGTGAATCCTGAGTTCTGATCCGCTGTTTGTACAGTTTTCAGTGTGGAAATGGTGCAATTTTAACAGCAGAGCTGTTTAAGCCGGCTGTAATCTCTCTGACGCGAACGCAAACTATCATGGCTCTGGAGTTTCCTACACTTAGAAGAAAAACTGTCGCTGCGAGCGAGCTGTTGTACGCATGGGAATGCTGGGGTATGCGAGCATCGGGCATGGCTCGAATTTGTGTCGTTCATGAAGAGCCCGGACACCTCGAGGACGCGTTTGGCTTCAATGCGTTGCTTGCGTCAAAAATGGTTTATTTCGTGCTTAAGGAGCATGTAGTATGCAATTGCTTTTTATCATTCCACAGAAACGACTCTGATTTAACTTCGAAATCTTTTGCGTCGACGTACATTTTTACCAAGCGTAAAAGGTAACGAACGGCCGCTAAACTTGGAAGGCAGACGACAAGGCCGGCGTTGGTTCTGACACTGTTCATCTCATGTCTCTTTCTTTCACCGTTTGGTTATGCCATAAGGGTGAGTGGACTTTCATTTTAGAATATAATACGTGTTAAAAAGATCCGTTTATAAAACCTTTGTTTTTTTGGAGAAGCTTCATTTGAGCAGTCGTACTTGGTTTTTAGCCGAAGCCTCACTCAACACCAGCCAACAAAAGCCTCGCAGACACATATACCATCATTCCCATCGCGCCTATGGCGCTCCTTAAGAAATTCCCATAGACGGTGGCGCCAGATTTCCCTCTAGGTATTATTGTGAGAAAGTATACGATCATTTACTATGAGCCAGCACGCGCTCTCTTCACCCTCTTCTTCACTTTCCACTTCACCACCAAAATGAAAGGCAGAAAGAACAAGAAGGCGAGACACAGAGAAAGAAATAAAGACCTAGAGAAAAAAAACAGAAAGAGGAAGCGAGAAATACAAAGCGAAAGAAAGCGAACATAGAGAAAGATAGAAAGACTGAAAAAAAAGGAAGATATAGATTGAGAAAGAAAGAAAGAAAGAAAGAAAGAAAGAAAGAAAGAAAGAAAGAAAGAAAGAAAGAAAGAAAGAAAGAAAGAAAGAAAGAAAGAAAGAAAGAAAGAAAGAAAGAAAGAAAGAAAGAAAGAAAGAAAGAAAGAAAGAACGAGAGAGATGTAAATGAACAGAGACAAACAGGCACACACCAAAAAACGGAGAGAAGAGAAAAAAAAGAAAGAGAGGATGAAAGAAAAAGAAATTTACCAAAACAGCAACAGATAAGACTATTCAAGTGCCTATCAGCTCCACTCTCTGTTTTCCACTCTCTACTCTCTCATGGGGCCTCCAATGCAAGCTGCGCTGATTTTTTTTAAGCAGTTTCAAGCAATAGCACGGCTGTCTGGTAGAATACGTTTGCCATGTGAAGACCATAGTTCGATTCCTCCTTGAGCACCCGATTTTAGGGGCGAAGCACCTTAGGGTGTGGGTCTGTCCCTCCTCTGTAGTCGTAGTAGTAGTAGGTAGGTAGGTAGGTAGCCACGTGTAGTGGAATGTACCCACTCCACGTGATAAAGATGACGATGACGCAGTATAGTGTAATGTACCCACTACACGTGATAACGATGAAGTATAAGCGCGTTCCAGTATAGTGGAATGTACCCACTACACGTGATAAAGATGACGATGACGCAGTATAGTGGAATGTACCCACTACACGTGATAACGATGAAGTATAAGCGCGTTCCAGTATAGTGGATTGTACCCCACTACACGTGATAACGATGACGATGACGCTGATGACCATGAAGTATAAGCGCTTTCCAGACCACACATTCTCTTTCTGCCATGGATGAAAACGATCGAGCTTCGCCCACTCATCATCATTCACTTCGTGGATATGGCGTGATTTTTTTATTATTTGTATCCCTCGCGATTTTCCACTCACAACCATCTACGCAGACAACGTAATTTCTCTGAAACGAGCTTCTTAAGGCTCTCGCGTAAACACAACTTATCTTTTCACTTACCAAAAAAAACTGTCTTTTCAGGCCTTCCACTTTTTTCTGTAAAATCCCAGTGCCGCACGATTTATGGCCGATCCCCCGTGGTGGGTTGAGCCACTCATCTAGGACCCAACGAACCAACCAATTACAGATTGCATATTGCTGTCCACAGCGACGCGTCTTCATAAGCGTGAAGAAATTCTATTGTACCGGTCTCACTCTATATCAAGTACTACTGGGATTACCAGGAGTCGCGAGAGGTTTGACTCTGTTTGAAATCAGGAAAATTTGTGTTGAATGCGAGGAACGACTAATTTTCATTACAAGCAGTAACACACTGGCGTAATATTATGGTCATCGGGAATTCAGTCACTTTTACTTCTTCGCTCGAAGAGTAGACCAACTTGTCTGCTGAAGAACAATGAACGGCAATATGATTAAAATGACAAGAAGTTATCAATCAATTCAATTAAATCCAGTTTACTTCCACATCCCAGGAGACATTACACAGGTAACAAAACAGTGATGCTGTTGGGCGAAAGGAAAAAGCCATTTAGGCTTGACGAAGGCTTTCGCACCATTTGACAACATAGCACCTGGAGTCATCAGTCATTATACAATTTCAAAAAACATCTCTTACAAGATCATGTGGCTTTTGCATTCTAAAGCACGTAAAAATGTTTCAAGAATAGAACATTATAAATGCTTTATTGCAAAAAAAACTGTTTATTGTTAGTGGTAGTAAGTGGCTCATCATTTGGTAACCATAGTACGTGTGTAA
>JALIZH010032650.1:0-12873 GCA_030522465.1 Rhipicephalus appendiculatus | reverse complement strand
CTGTCGTAATAGATTGTTGGATTAAACTGACATTGCAAGGATCTTCGAAGAGATGAAAACTAAGACAAGGGATAGGAAGCTTAACCCTTTGTGCGGCAGTGGGACACATACGTCCCACTTTTCTGTCTACAGAAAAAAATTTCTCCCACATCACCCGTTGCAATTAGCGCAACATTAAGTCACTCATATCTTACCTGAGTCATCGTAATCACGAAAAAAAATTTTCACCACGCTTTCGAAGGGCGGATGTAGTGTTACAATAGCGTTGAATTTCGGTCAATTTGTTATGATCGCTTCTGAATTTTCCTCTTTTTGAGATACATAGAACCTACCAATAAAAATGCTGGATAATATCCTCCTTTTCTAGTTTTTGAGAGAGACGATCTTAGCTTCCAGTCGAAATAACTTTCGAAATTTACGTCGAAATTTGCGAAATAACTTGGTCAATAAATGTATTCGAACAATCCCTTCAAAATTATCCCGCTAATCGCGCAGCGCAATTGCGGATATTAATGCGTGGAAATATTTTTCTGGATATTATATACCTCTTGAAATGTAGCCACATGTTCAGGGATAATATCTGTTCTCGAAAATTTCAACAGCAAAAGCTAGGACACAGCCAAATGGACCAAAAAAGTGTTTGGTGCATGCGGTGAAGTAAGCTTTACAGGGACATACCACAGCGCTTTGAAGGCTCAAGAGACGCAACTGCAGGCGGCGTTATCCTGCTCAAATGAGGTCCGCACAACTTTTCTCTTCACAACTTTAGAAGTGATACTCTGTGCCACTTGCTTCGGCGGTTTCATCCCAAAATTCCCGTTGATGCAATCGCGAGATGGTGCCTTCATGAGGCAGTGGGACAGGTGTTTTCCCACTTTTTGAAAACACTCTCATGAGTCAGTGGGACATATATGTCCCACTTTTTTTTCAGTAAACTACTGGCTTGATTTTGATGAAATTTGTTTCATACTATTTCTTTCTAGTTTATGTCAATAAAGCACAGCCGGTTTTTATATTACCATGTCAAAAATATAGGACGACCGACAAAGGGTTAAGCATTGTTAGTCTGCATTCGATCGCATTTGCGCTGAAGTACAAGTCACCATTCAACTGCGCCACGGCTCTGCATTGACGTAGTATTGTCACACAGCAGCAAGAAATATCCCGCAGCAACTGTAGCTTTTTCTTTCTTCTGTGTAATCATTAGCCTAGTAATGAAAGGTGGCTTACCGTATAATACCACTAAGATAGTTCAAACTCAAAGTGGAAACAGCAGAAACACTAGGACACAGCAGATATACATAAAACAACAACAACGACATTCGGCCTTTGTGTGTCATTCCTGTGACATCGTTTAACGCGTTTTTTACGCTTTAATTATGAACAACTGAGTAGCCGAAGATTTCACCTGGCTAGACCATTACTATAAACTTCTTCCGGCAATAAAAAAAAACGTTATGGGGTTCAGGAAATTTTTTGGGGGGTGTGAGACATGCGTTAAGTGTCACGTTTTATTTGCTCGCTCCACTTCAGACCCTTCGACGCTTTGTACGATATTTTCAGTACATGTTAGGTCCAGTTAAGAGGCTGAACTGGCACTCATTGTGGTGAATGTTATATCGCGTGCTGTGTTACAGTGGGCCGTGATAGTGGGATGCTGTATTCGCACAACCATCATCTCTATCTCTTTATTTCACTTTCTCTATATACTTTCGTATCTTTTATACTACTTCACGTTCTTCCTAGCTGGATAGCAGACTGGATTTACGGCCCCACTTCATTGGCCTGCCTTAATCCGTTCTCTCGTTAACCCCCCTCTAGGTGTACGTAATCGCACAAGCGTACAGATAAACTGATCATATTTCTGTCTTGTCCAGATGACAAAGAGGGAACCGCTATCACCGGGCCCGCAAGCCGGCTGCAAATAAAAAAAAACTGAATAGACACATCGAGCGAACTCTTGCTACGGGCTGTCTGCGGCAAAGAAACTACGGCCTCTCTGTTGCATAGATATATGGAAGCTGCAATCAATGTCAGATGATGATAAGTTAAAAAACAAAGAGTGCACAAACGGAAAGAAAGGCAAATGGTTTGGCAAACAATCAATCTCCTTATGGGCCGCTGCTCGGATTACCGTGGCAATCAGTGTTTTTCGCTCTTCTCATCCACTAACCGAATGCCCTATATTTGCTCGGTAACGTTATTTGGTGTTGTTTTTCGTTCTTCAAGCGCTGCTGGCAGATTACTGCATTTTTTGTTATCTGCCTGCTATCTGCGAATGTGTGCCTTAGGCGATTTTCTGATTGCATCGCCCTGCGGCTTTAGCAAACAAACAAAATATTACGAAGCTAAACAGCAGCGTACTTCATCAGCGTTATGTAAGTGCATTCATTACCTGAGCCGCCTGCGGTATCTCAACTCCATAATAGACTGCATGTTCACGACACGCGAACCATATGCCAGGTGGGTATTCGTATTTCTCTCAGCGCTACGCGGTAGCATCGAATTGCGTATGACGTGTGCGTATGACTAGTTCTGTGGGATAGTGCTCTCGGCAACAGGTTTATTTTTCCATGTACGTGCAGCACGTTACTGCTAAACTAACAACTAAAACCATGCCTCCGTTTGCGTTTTAGGGTACATAACCTGGCCCCGACAGCGCTGATCAGCGTATGCCCTTGCCATGGCGGCAAACGGTTAGCGTCTGTTAGGGACCGAGGTATCACGTAGCAGGGGAAAAAGCACGTTCACTACACTCGCACTGTCGAATGCAAACATCACCACCCCGTGACTGTGTATTATCTCAAAGCTCCGAGGATAGCCTGAAGTTCAGGTCATTGTTATGAAATGAGGTAAAAACTCAAGAAAAGCGAGAGCTTAGCTTAAAATATAAGCCCCCTTTCATTGTCTTTTATTGCGATAGCAATTATATGAACACTCTCGGCTGATTTTTTCTGTCGCTGTCGCCGTCATGTCCCGGATATGTGCACGCATTTATATATGTAAAAAAGGCATAAAGAAAAATAAATCAGTAGAAAAAATTGCCAACGCAACTGATCGGGGATTCGAACCAGCGACCCCTCACTCCCAAGCCTGCTGCGATAGCCAACACAGCCACGCACCATGCTTGAGCCGCCGATGTAACAGTGAGCTATTCATATGCACCATTTACCGCTCGCGGTACGCAGATCTCGGAAGAGCTTGAGCGTGTTTTCTATAACGCAACGCTTTTACATTTTTCTTTCAAATTGAAAACTGCCCTTGAGACGCGCACGAAAAAGTGGCCCCCTTCTATACCACTCATGATGTAGAAGAAAAAAAAATTGAAGGACAATTTGTACATTCCAAAGCGTGTACGGCGAAAGCGTGTGGTCATTCGACTGACCATGCCATGCCTTTTTTATTTTACACTGTCAGTGGGATAACACACAAACCGAATGTGTGCGTGTTTTCTTTTTTAATTTTTTACCACGAATCGCAGCGAGACGCGAGACTAATCTTCCTCCGTTCGCATGCGTTCGTATTTTCTCGCGCTTTTGTTCATCCGCGCAAACGCCATCCGCGTTCCAGCGCTTAAATTTACGGACCCCTTGTAAATTCCAAAGTGTGTTCCGCGAACGCCTGTGTCCATTGAGACGGCGTCGGTCAGAATGATTCCAAACGCTGGCCACAGCGACGCTACGCAAGCAAAGCGCGAGCGCTGTAGAGTCCGACGCGACCGGCGTCCGTTTGCGCACACCGGCGGCCACCTGGCTCCGTGCCAGCGCTCGGACAGGCGGACGGCACGGACAGACGGACGGACACGGATGGATGGACGGACCCGGATGGACGGACACGGAGGACGGGCGGACGGACGGAAGGACGGTCAGACGCGAACGGACACGGACGGACACGGACAGACGGATGGACGCCGGATGGACGGACGGACGGACGGACGTGAGCATGAGACATTAAAGGCTTTCCCCTTAAAACACCGGGCACACTTTTAGGCACACTTGGCGTCAGACGCCACCAGGAGACGTAGTGACGCAGAGGGGTCAGGAGACGCAGAGGAGTCATTCCACGTGCCGCGGTTTAAAAGAAAAAAATATATCAAACAGCGTCGGCTTCTGCATTCTCGACACTTTCAGCGTGTTTCCTCAAATACAAACACGTAACAACTATTAGAGTTGTTAGTTTATGCTTGTGCAGTGTATAACTATGCGTTCTTTTCGAGCGTCCTTCTTTGTGCTGCATCGGCGCGCTGCAAGTATCGAGCTGCTTGTCGTTCTTCGGGTGACATTGTAATTTCTTTGCTATCGCATTCATTGCTTAGCCCCGCCATGGTGGTCTAGTGGTTATGGCGCTCGACTGCTGACCCGAAGGTCGCGGGATCGAATCCCGGCCGCGGCGGCTGCATTTTCGATGGAGGCGAAAATGCTTGAGGCCCGTGTACTTAGATTTAGGTGCACGTTAAAGAACCCCAGGTGGTCTAAATTTCCGGAGCCCTCCACTACGGCGTCTCTCATAATCATATCGTGGTTTTGGGACGTTAAACCCCAGATATTATTATTATTATTATTCATTGCTTAGCCCTAATGGTGAAACTGTGACATTTTTTTCTTGTTTTGAAATTGTATATGGCATCATACATTGCATAAGAACATTGAAGGGATTACTGAAATATGTAGTTCTCTAAGGAAAAAAATACAGTTTGGCAGAACTTAACTTGAAATGCGGCATGATTAAAACGGGCTCAGTAATTCGGGCGGTAGTTAGTTTTCTTTGGCGTCCACAAAACATAGTTGCAATGAACTATCGGAAGAGAAGTGCGAACACTGATTCAACTGCCGTTGACAATATGTTTATTTATCGGAGCTTATAAAAGAGCGTTTACAAAGGACACTTTTTTAACGTTTTCTTATTTGCAGAGCTCATGCATCACACACAGTTGTTGTATCAAACTCCAGTTTTCTCCATGCGGGCCCTCGCTCTTAATTACGCCACGCTGCAAAAAATAAAATATTTTACCACTGTGAACCTTAGCTTTAGTTTTCGTATGTAAGAATCGAATTACTTCGCTCCAAGATTTCACCCGTTGTAAAGATTAAGAAACACAAAACTAAAACATTAAAGTCGTTAGCTTCAAACAATTCTGAAATAAATGACATCTGTTCAGGCTTGAAGTTTTTGTACACAGTCTGCCAAATGACTCATAGTTGCCTTGACTGCTTAATAGGGCTCCTGGCTTGCTTTCTAACTTCATCTCGTTTTCGTGTTCCAAGCTCAACGTACTTTTTTTGGCGAAATAAATGTGTGACATTTGTGGAATACATGAGTAATAGATGCGTAATAGAGATGTTAAAGTGGTGCTGCGTGAACAACTTCTTGTTTATGAATCAATGATCAAGTTCGCGCCAAAAATAACGACCACACTGATAGAACACTGTCTATGTCTTCTTGAAGCAGCGCACACGGGACGAGGACGGAAAAAAGAAGAGCACAAACAGGCGCCTGCTTTGTGCTCCTCTTTCTTCGTTCTCGTCCTGTGTGCGCTGCTTCAACCAAAGATGACCGCCTACCAACTCGCTCAAGTTTCTATTCTTACACTGTGAATGCATTTATTCTATCAGTGTGGTCGTTATTTTGGCGCAAAATTTACTATTGATTCTTATAAATGCACCAACTAGCCCAACAGCGAGTACTACTAGAGTGAACTTCTGGTTTGTTTAAGGAAATTGGTGTTACAATAGGGCAAGCCTCTTGTTTCGCACCCACGAGCCCCTCTACTGAAGTTTTCGACAAGCGATGCTTTCTTTGAAAGAATCGTCCGGGTTTCAGTAACAATGCTGGGTCTGCAGCTGTTTTCCAGTGTCTATCATACGAAGGGAGCTGATGACGTCGTGTCTTCTGGTGTTTCTCACGAAGAAATTGCAAGTGTTCGCCGTTGTCATCTCAAATTTCTCTCCAAATGTTTTCCTCTTTTTCTCGGGAGACTTGAACTGTTTGTTTTATCTGCTTTAAATCATCCCCAAAAATAACCTTCATCAATTCTATAATTGACCCGATCGAGTTTACAGCGTTCTTCGTAGTGTGCATTACCTTCCCTGTCGTCGAAGCTTCAAGAAGAATAACCCTTTATGTAATGCCAACCGTTGTGAGCGTATCGCCGTTGCTATCACTACAGCTTATCCGCAGCGTCTGCATGACTGCTATACCGTTGGCTTCCGGGTAGGGTGGGCCTCACTACTGCGGCATAATATTACCGTACCATCGATCCGTTCAATCAGACGCACGTGTTTGCGAACGTCGCCGTACCTGACAAGACATTGGCGCAAAGTGTTGGCCCTACGTTTTGCGTCTGCTTCGACAGTCGGCTGTGCCTGCTGCGCCTCGTCTAGCTTCCGTGTAACCTCAGATCCGAATATCCGGTGTATACACGGGCAGGAAACTGATAGCGGTCGATGGTGTATCTTTGTACGTTGTCGTCACTTTGCTTTTAGTTCCTCTCCCTACGAGGCCTTGAATTTCGCCATGTATACCTCCGAATCCCTGAAGCATGCTGTTGCCAAGCTTGACGCCTCCGATATTTGCGGAAGAAAAGCCACCGAGGCTGCAAATTGCACGTCAGGGAAATAGAAGCCAGGCACGTTCGCAAGACTTGCATCGACATGAACGCCTCGGCCCTCCTAGTAGCGATTCTGGCTGTGGACGACTCAAGGCGAGCAAAGCTGAAAGTTATTGTTCTGTGTCGCGTGCTTGCGCGAAATTTCTCGTTGAGACGTTATTGAAATTTTCATTGTTAAAAAGCAGCGCAAAAGACGAAACACAATATGAAGGAGGACACAGGAGAAGCTCCTTCATCTTGTGTTTCGTCTTTTTCACGCTGTTTTTTAACAATGAAGTTTAACCAACTCGCCCAGTTTTGTACGCTGTTACTGAAAAGTTCGCAAGTAGCATAGAGGAGGCGCACATTAGAGTGATGACCAGAAGCCTCAGTCTTCGAACAACGATTTTACATTTTTGTTCGCTTTATTTCTCTGTTTTTCTCTTCCCATTTCTTCCAACCGCTTTCTTTCTTCTTCTTTCTTTCTTCTTTCTTTCTTTCTTTCTTCTTTCTTCTTCTTCTTTCTTTCTTCTTTCTTTCTTTTCTTTCTTTCTTCTTTCTTTCTTTCTTCTTTCTTTCCTTCTTCTTTCTTCTTTCTTTCTTTCTTTCTTTTTCGCGTTCGTTTTCGTTTCACACTCGCACCTGTTGTTCACGTTAGTGGGGCTTGCCGAATTCCTGCGATGCATACCCACCTGAGGAAGTTTCGCACGACAGAGCACAAGTTACCGATAGCTTAAACAGTTTCACTGTGAAAAGAATGAAGAGAGCGCGTGCCGGTTCATGATGAGGCCATGACGGAGCACAGTTAACGACAGCCTGAACAACTTCGTTGTTGAAAATAGACGCGACGTTTCAATTAGTGAGTACTTACAATCAGCTGTAACTGAATGAAAATTGAAGACGCATGTCTTGGCAAGCTAGAATATTTTTTAGAAATATATTAGGGGGCCTTAACTTCCTGAATCTTCTTCCTCATATGACAGGTTATTAGTTATTTAGGAACAACGACATTGGATCACAAGAAAACTGAATAGACGTCTTTTATCGTCATTTTTAAGGAGAGAAGAAGGAGGGTTCACACGTATTCATAAGCATTATTATTATACATAAAGCTGTCAGGTCATATTACGCCACTTTCTCTGTGTATTGCGAGAGAAGAAGTAACGAGATGGGAATGACTGAACTGGTAATATTTGTTTGTCTTAACCCATCGAAATATCGTATCAACATTACTTCTGAAATGTTACCGATTGGGAAAAGCACTTTACCTTCGACGAAATGCGCGAATTTCTCATTTGTCCCTCCTTATTTGCATATCTCTTGCAATTCCGGGAAATATGGCTTACCATTAGTCGAGTGACTGGCTGCTCAAACAATTATATGCGTTGCATACTGTCTTTGTCAATCTTCCGCTGCAGTACTCCGGCTTCTCATCTGTTACTTATACTTAGTGAATTCCACTTATCAGGTTTCTTATCACGTTTCAGTGCCAATTTCATTCAAAGCCTCACGTCTATCAGCTTCTCAATTGGATTCTCACATTCGGCACGTCATAGTTTCTTTCTTATTTACCACTTGACTTCTGGCCTTCTGCACCGATGGGTAATCAATATGTAGATTAACATTCGAACATGTTGGCAAATTTTATCAAAACGGTCGATGGACCTGCCAGAAGCTGCGCAGTGTTCTTGGTATTTAGTATTGTTTTTCAATCGCCTGTACTTGAGGAACACTGAAGAGCTTAAGGAACGTAGAAACATTTAAGGCAAATTCGCACTAGTGGTGGCAAGCCTGAAGGAAGTGCGGAGCTGGGCAGCCTTCTTTGTTTCTCTTCGGTTTTCTCTTTCTTTCCTCCTCTGTCTTTCTTTTTCTCTTTCTATTGTTTCCCTGTCTTTCTATTTCTCGCTTGCTTCCTCTTTTTTTTTCCTATTTTTATACGGGGTTTTGCCTGCAGCAAGGTATGTGACCAGGCTAGTTGGTATTCCATGACGACGTGAACAGCGCGTGAGACACACAAGGACAAGGAACCGACGAGGACTAGCGCTGACTTCCAACTGAAATTTATTAATACGAACATGTAAAAACGAAAACAAAGTGGGAAGCGTGATCACTGCTTAGTCATTTGCGCATGACGGCAGACATTGAAAGTGAAACAAGCGCCACAAAAACAGCAAAACTAAAAAACGCGATAAAGACAACAAGCAATGCAACAGGAATATATCTAGGTTATTTGACCGGATGAACGCCGGTAATCTATTTCTTTGTCAGTGAGAGCCATTGAGGGTTTGCTGATGCAATTTCCTTTTGCGATAGCTGCAGCTTCAATGATGATGCGCGTACTGTCGTGACGGTGCCTAGCTAAAATATGTGTGTTATCGAATGCCGGAGAACACTCCCACTGTGAACAGTGAATTGCAAGAAAACCTTCTGTCCTTCTTCGTACTTTTGGTAATGTTCCGTCACGTCGTCGTTTGGCCTGCGTTACGACTAGCGAGGACAGCATACGACAGCCAGGCCCCTAAAGTGCTCCGCAGCGAATTTCATCAGCAAGACACTCGGAGAACAAGAGGAAGAACACTTTTCCTGGGCGTGAGCGTGCGCTCAATATGGTATAGATGGCTATGCTATACGTGATTTTGCCTGCGTTACGCCAAGCGATGACCGCATACGACAGCCCGGGATCCGAATGTGCTCCGCACTTAAAAGTGGCGCCAGCTGCATCACCATAGACTCCGGCCGACATCGATTCGCGGCTACAGTACGCCGGGTGAAACGGTGAAGTGCTCTTTCACTGTAAACGCCTTTGCCTGCCATAGTACACCCCTAGATGAGTCGCACACGCTGAAAAGAGCGGTAATAAACACGGGTACAATGCACTCTGTATATTGGAGTAGACACGGAGGGCCCATGTTTACAATGTATTCATTGAGTAATAGCCACCGAGTGTTTGAAAAGCTGTGAGCAGAATAGTCAACAGGCGGTGCTGTCATGCGCATGCCTTACTCTAAGGAGACTGTTTATTATTTATTTATTTATTTATTTATTTATTTATTTATTTATTTATTTATTTATTTATCTACTCGACTCTTTTGATGTCGATACAAATCGCGGGGTAAGATGGCTTGCATTTTTATATCAGAAAGTAAGAGCTTTATTAGGAGGATAATGATGACGAACCAGAAATAGAAAGAAGGAAAAATGAACCAGGTGTGATATTGTGCGCGAGTGGAGTGGTGAATGCATTTAGAAGACTACGACGATGAAGATGAGACTCTGCATCTGCTGCACGTGCTGCGAGAGAGACTGAGCCAATGAGTTCCATCCACAGTGGTTCGGAAGAGAAGAATGAAGACAAGAACGAAGGAGCAGCCCAGACGTGGCCGGTAATACATGGTGCCCAGAGAGCGGGAGAAGCGGCCAGCCGTGTATCTGGCTGAAGGTCCCTACAGGCTCACACCTGGCACCACGTCAAGCTTGTTCCCAGTGCCTGGCGTTTGCGGATCGTCGCAATAACGCGAGATCCTAGCCCAGCTGCGTCTCCACGAGAGTGACCGAGATTTTGCTGGCGCACGCCGAAAGGCCATCCGACCATTGCCCGGATGTCTGTCCTTGTGCTTTGCAAATATGATGTGATCATATTGTTCGTCAACAAACCGGCTGGTTTCTACGGATGACCATTGCGTGATCGCTCTCTTTCACTAAAGCGAAGGGCCTTAGCTTCGTGACACCAGGGGGAAGGACATGCAGTTTAGCCATTTCTTAGACCGGCTGGCTACCCTGCACTGGGGAAAGGGTGAAACGGAGAATGAAAGATAATAGAAAAGAGACGCTACGAAGAAAAAGAGGTGGTTTCAAGTCTGTCTCTAAGAGCGATTGTGCTTAAATAACGCAACAACGCTTTAACGCCTTCTGTGCTGTAGACGGGCTCAGTCATTGTCCCAGGACCCTCTCTTTCGACAATGGGCGATTATCAAGTCTGTCTAACATATCAAAATTTATTTTCTCTGGAGGTTCCGAAGCGGGGACACTCACAAAGGAGATGGGCAAGCGTTTCGTCCAAGCTACTCTACTCGCGTTTAGGGCTGTTGGTCATTCCAATCCGAAAAATGTAGGCGGATTGCAGTCTACTTAATGTTAAGAGACTCGAAAAAGAACCATGTTCTTCGACAGTTCGCAGTTTGAAACCTCGTGGTTATGCGCGGCGAATCTCTTTGCTTCTTCCTTCTTTTATCATTTTTCTCCCCTTCCGTCTCCCACCGAGTAGGGTAGGAAACTGCGCCTTTCTTTTTCCCTTTCTCTCTCTTTTTATATTGAACACCTTGGTACTCCTGTTCTTAAAGCCGCACAGATCTCAGTCATTAATTGCTTTAAAGACATGTATTAATGTTACAACAGCTGCTAAAATCTTCCTTGGTACTCCGGACATGCCACCTACACTGTAGCTTCACCCTGAATAAGGGTTAAGAATGTTTGACAGAAACCAGGTTTCGTCACTTTGCTTTTGTATATATTATGGAAGATCAAATATCATTTTTTTTCTTTTAATAGCTACCTCTGCTTAGTGCGCGTAGGCCAAGAGTATCAAGTCTGTTACATCCGACGTTGCCTCCAGACATGATCGTTATAGGTGTTTTTACGGTTATGGCTTATTTGTTCATTTATTCATGCCTCAAAAGTCTCAGAGGAATATTACATGATGGATGGGCAATAAAAAACTGCAGCTGTTCCCCGTTCAAATTATGTGTACTGGCTCTTAACGACCGTTTTAAATTCGGCAAAGTTAGTTCCAATGGCAGTGTGGGCGGAAAGGTCGTTCCAATCTTGCACCGTAAAATATTTTCGGAAACGTCTTTGGTCAGGTGCGTACGGGACAGACTGCGTACGGATGACAATGACCCAATGCCCGATGTGTTGGTGTGATACATGCATTGCCTGGTGTCAAGGACTGCAAGTACATATAATAAAGATTCAGACGTGAAAATTTACGGTGAGAGGCAAGATGAATAAAGTTAAGCTGAGATTTCACTGTAATCACACTTATGTGAATCGAGTAAGTAATTCCAGATAATGATTGTCCGAGTAATTCTAGATAATATCCTGATAACGCAGGACATTTTATAAATGCATCAACGTTTCGAGCGTATTACAGTGAAGCGTGGTCGGATAACTGTCAGAAAGAGGCCATGCCTACTGTCATTCACCATTTTCTTTTATGGCCGGTGCCTTCAAAATGGCCTTCGGCGAACAGGTCTCCGTTGGATGTCACACGAATGATGGTGAATAAGTCATTGACTAATAGCCATGATGACTCCTCGCTGACCTGCATTAGATATGAAATCTCTTTTCAGATATACCCCGTCCTCCGTTTCCTAAGAAGCCAGTATAATATGTTTCATGGTGATTCACTTTGGCTGGCGAGACGTGCTGAGAATGCCGCCAGCCGTGCTTTAGTTTCTGCATTGGACAAGGAAAGCATTGTCACTCGCGCATTACTATGATCAGTACTCAATATGAAAGATATAAGCTTTGATTTCGATCTGCTCTGCACTCTTCGTGTGTAGTCTTCACAATTCGCTGTGGGCGTTGGCAGGAAGCCATTATTGTTAAGGAAAGAATCGCGAAGGGAGAAGAAAGCTTTTCATGCGATGAGCGTAGCTGTAGCGCCCTCACTACAATGGATAATGCAGATTGAATGCCAAGAGCACTTTGAAGCTTCCTGTTTCTTTGCAATGAGACTGCTAAGCTTTCAGGAAAAAAAACAAGGAAATCGTTGCTCAGGCCTTAACTCTCGTGGCGTTAGATAAAAAGAATGTCGTAACTCCGCCATATACGAAATTTGAGGTGGTTGTAACAACTGGGTGAATGTTTTACAGCAGAGCTGGTATGGTCAAGGTTTGCCGAGGGTCGTAGTTAAAAAAGTATGATCATCATGAACCGGCATGTCCTCATTGGTCACCCATGCATTCAGTGCAGCTGGTCAACAAGAGAAGCTGAACCATGCCCACCAGCTCTGCTATAACCAAGCCTTGCGCGACTCAGTGGAAGCTGCGCAATTTTTTTTTTCACGTATATGTTAGTATTTCAAAGCAGTTTTAAAGAAAAAGGCATCTGGGATGAACCTGTCTGCGCTATTGACTCATCTCACTTGTCCTTTTTTATTCTGCAACGCTTGTCGTTGTGCTAAGCGCAATGGCACCGAAGAATTTTCATGTGATGGTTTCTAGTTTCGGGATTGCTTTATCTCCGGATCATAAACATATTTACGAAGATTTTGTCGCGGGTGATGT
>JALIZH010032649.1:0-25168 GCA_030522465.1 Rhipicephalus appendiculatus | reverse complement strand
GGATCCTTCAGACGTTTCGTGTTGCGGAAATCGCAACGCGAAACAGTCCTCAAGGAGGACTCAAGGTTACCGATCACCGCTACGAGTTGCCCTAAGGAACTTACAGGTACCCGTTTCCTCCGGGGAACTTCGCGAGTGACAGGGCTTCTGGGAGCATCTGGAGGCCACGATCCACAAGAACCGCGAGCTCTCGGACATTGAGGAATTTCCCTATCTGAGGCCCTACTTAACCGGACCACCGAAACGTGCGATCCACGGTGTGCCCCTGGAACAAGAAAACTATGCCGTAGCGGTCAATGTTTTCCAACAGAGGATCTGCCGTCATACAGCCCTCGTATAGGAACACATAGACAGCTTACTTGCAATCGCTATTGTGCATCGTTTCTCCAATCACAGCTGTGAGACTTATACGAAATAAAAAAAGCTTCCCCCATCTCCCGCTAAATGGAACCATGTGTGGATGCGAAGCAGCGGGGAGATGGTTAGCTTGAGCGGCCCGGGCTCTCATCGCGGCGCTGCACAGGAGAGCGAATGAGGCACGCTCCGTCATTTTTATACCATGGAACTACCGTGGTGCCCCCCAACGGGGTATGCAGCTGTCGCACCACCTGTCGCGCGCCGCTCCATAGAGGGTTCCTAGAGGAGAGAACGGAGGAAACCGTAGGGGAGGAGAAAGAGAGAGGGGACCCGTATGCGCTGTATGGGTGTGGGACGCGGGAGCCGCTTCGTAGAGTAGAGGATTCCTACAGCAGAGAAAGGGGGTGAACGCAGCAGAGAGGGGGAGAGGACGCGCATGCGCTATGGGACGCCGCTCCGTAGAGTAGACGATTCCTCGAGTAGAGAAAGGAGGTGAGCGTAGGAGAGGAGAGGGGACGCGCATCCGCTGTCGGGGTGTGGGACGCGGGGGGGCCGCTCCGTAGAGTAGAGGAATCCTAGAGGAGAGAAAGGGTGTGAGCTTAGGGAGAGGAGATAGAGGGGGAGGGGGACGCGCATGCGCTGTGGGGGGTGTAGGATGCGGGCACCGCTGCGTAGAATAATCCTAGGGGAGAGAAAGAGGGTGAGCGTAGGAGAGGAGAGAGAGGGGGAGGAGACGCGCATGTGCTGTGGTGGTGTGGGACGCGGGAAGGAGGGACGGACTAAGTCCCCACCAAACACATGCAAGCAAGATCGAGGAATGGAGTCAACCCGGGCGACAAACACCACCTGCCTAGCCATTGCTAAGCAGCCTCCCTGTGCTCTCGGCCATGACTCTGGTGACTGTAGCGGTGGTTGACGGCCTTATGTTGTGCTACAGTATTCTGGTTCGCATAGTGGGTGCTTCCCTACTTCATGAAAGTGGCCGGACGCGGGACGGACGCGGGACGCGGGAGGGACGGACATAGCCCCGAGGATAAGATGCTTCTCATCTAAAAAACTTCCCCATCTCCCGCTAAAGGGAACCATGTGTGGATGCGAAGCAGCGGGGAGATAATTAGCTTGAGCAGGAGGAACGTCGCCGCTCTCGTTTCACGGCAGCGGTCCAGGCGCTCATTGCGGCGCTACACAGGAGAGAGAATTAGGCGCGCACACTCCGTCATTTTCAACCGCGGAACTACAGTCGCGCCCCCCAGTGGAGTATTCAGCTGTCGCACCACCTGTCGTGCGCGCTGCTCCGTATAGGATTCCTAGAGGAGAGAACAGGGGGGACCGTAGGAAAGGAGAGAGGGGGGAGGGTACCTTCATGCGCTGTGGGGGGTGTGGGCGCCGCTCCGTAGAGTAGATGATTCCTAGAGGAGAGAAAGGAGGTGAGCGTAGGAGAGGAGAGAGAGAGAGGCGGAGGGGACCCGCATGCGCTGTGGTGGTGTGGGAGACGGGACGGACTAAGCCCCCCTCCAAACACATGCAAGCAAGATCAAGGAATTGAGTCAACCTGGGCGACAGACACCACCTGCCTAGCCATTGCTAAGCAGCCTCTCTGTGCTCTCGGCCATGACGCTGATGACTGTGGTAGTGGTTGACGGCCTTGATATTAGTACAGTGTTCTGGTTCGCATAATGGGTACTTCCCCACTTCATGAATGTGGCCGGACGCGGGAGGGACGCAGGACGGACATAGCCCCGAGCATAAGATGCTTCGCATCTAAAAGTACGCTTTCACACCAGCTGCCTGGATAGCCTCGGAGTTCGAGCATTGGACTAAGCGGTTATATTCCGTCGTGTGCTCATGCGATCACTCCCCCAAAACATCGCTATTCTCTAGCGGTAGCGCATGAAGGAGACCGAGGCGAACGAAGGGACTGCTCCAAGGTCACGGCAACAAGAGGTACGTGACGTGAAGTTTCTTCTGATACAGATTGAAAGCAAAGAAGAGAGTTCCCGTTCGAAATTCCTACATAAGTCCAGTCCCCCGGAACAGAAGCGAAGTCATCCTCGCTTAGATCCGCCGGTACCCTCAGCATAAGAACTGGCCGCAGGATCTGCAACGGAGAGTTATGCCTGCTGCCTATTATGCGGCCACCGTGCGCACACTGTAAAAGCCTTGACGACAACCCTGACTGCCGACGAGTTTCGGCGTTAACTAATCGAGAAGTGCTCCTTCAGATGTACCAGAGAGGGAAACGTCCCACGAAAATGCCGCAAATGCCGCGTGGCTCAAACAAGCACTGCGGGAACCATCTTGCGACACCTTGCGAAACATAGAAACCGTACGACCGACCGAATGCTGACAACGTGAAACAGCGAGAACCGACAGCATGTCACTGACGACCAGTGCTCCTGCAAGCAGTTCTTAGCCACCAATGCCAGCTGCTGTAGTGCAAACGGCCACAGTATGGGAGTCGGGAAGGCATGATTCTGTGCTCTTTCCTATACTGCTTGACACTGGCAGCCAAAGAACGTTTATAAGACGCAACTTGTCCACGGATCTTGATCTACCTTCTGTCGGCACAGAACACCGGACATCGAACTCCGGGCACAGAACACCGGACACCTGCAAAATGTCTCTGCTGGCATTTGGCAGTTCCAAACTTTCCCAAACCGAACCGTGCAAGTCAAGCTGCAGAGTCGTTTCGATGCACAATAAATCACGATGAGTGCTCTGGAGTTGCCAGAAATGTGCACGGTGAAGACGCCAGCTATCGGGCAACATCTGCTGATGCAGTTGCACGAGCGCAGGATGTTTGTTGCTGATGAACAGCGGATCGGAGATCGACCAATTCAAACCAACAGTGTCGTCATTGAATCGGACAATTATTGGCGTATAGTGACAGGGAGAATTGAACGCCTGAGTAATGACCTATGCGCCGTTGAGACAATGTTTTGTTGGCTGGTGCAAGATATCTGTATTGTAGACACTGCTTACTACTTGCAGCAAGGGAACTACAGCATATCTGATCTGTTCTTTTCGTGTGAACGCCATGACTAACCCACAACATGCATGGCTGACCCGGCAGAGATGTCGCGAAGACCAGCACAAAACGAAGTATCGCGGAAAACCGACTCAAACGCCAACTTCAGCGCTTCGATGGACAGAGGACGCTGTTGGACGAGTATGACTGCACCATCCGTTTGTACTTCACAGAAGGTCACGCCGAACTTGTCGACACCTCTTTGGACCCAGGAGCGACCGTTTACTACCTTCCGCACTATGTCGTTGGCCGTCCAGACTATCACTACAGGGTAAGTGTAGCGTTCGACGCTTCTTCCCACGAACGTTCCCAGTCATCGCTGAGCGCTGTCTTAGGCAAGGAGGTCCAACTTGGTGCAGAACTCTGCCAACTCCTGGTAGAGATCGGAGCGAAACCAGTTATTCTGACAGCGGACGTCCGGAAGGCTTTCCTAAACATTGCATCCAACAAGCTCAAGACGTTCTTCGCGTTTAACGCGATAGAGTCAAAGAGCTCGTTTCGCAGAAATTCCGGCGTCGGTGTCGGCGTCGTTGGTTGTGAGTGAAACATCATCATCTTGTCCGTGACCGAAAAATCGAGGAAGATACAAATAAAATAAATAATAAAAAATTCCCCAGCCCGAGTAAGGATCGAACCCAGGCCGTCTGCGTGGCAAGCAGGTGTTCCACCACACAGCCACGCCTCTGCTTGGCAATGTAGTGAGAATGACTTCCTGTGCTTAGAAATACAGTGAAAATAACTTTCATACTTCGCCAACCCAAACATCCTTTATAAATGAGTCGCAATATAGCATGTAATATCCCAGTAATATTGCGTGGTACAAGCGTACATTGCCAGCGGGAGTCAGAATATGTGACTATCATAACGATTTCGTAGTTTACAAACGGCACACACCTTACTGCGCGTATTCCTTTAACACCACGTAGTGGGTGCATAGGAAGTATGCACTTAGTGGTTGAAGTAGGCACTCGGGACAGGATATCGCTATCGCGTTCAACACTTAAAGGCGAAGATTGAGGGTCCCCTAATTTTTTTTATTACCCTACGTTTTACCGCACGCCTAAAAATAGCGCAGGATGTTGTGGTCGCGGAAGTAGGGTGAAAAGGTTTTTTGCGAAGTTTGTTTTCGCCAAATGATACTGTCAAGTTCCCATGGCTGTTGAATCAAAATCGAAAACAGCATTTGCCACGGCATCCGGCCTGTACCGGCTCACGTGTATGCCGTTTGGCATAAAAGCAGCGTCGGCCGTATTCACACGCATGATGAGAATACTGCTGAGAGACATGAAGCGAATCGAGCACTATATTGATGATGGTTTCGTCGTGGCCGATTCCTGGGAAGAACATATATTGACGTTGAAAAAGCTGTTCGAAAGGATCACGGATGATGGCCTTACCGTCAAGGCACGCAAATGCGAGATTGGACATAACAGAGTGGTATTTCTAGGCCGCAAAATTGGTGGCGGCAACGTGCAGCCGCTAGTACAATCTAGCAAAAAAGCAAGAGAAGAACAAATTTGAATGGACCCACGAAAGAGACCTAGCTTTTAGAAATTGACGCGCTGCGCTCGCCAGCCGTCCAGTTTTGACAACTCCCGATTTGGACAAAATGTTTGTGTTGCGAACAGACGCCTTATAGGTTAATGTAAGTGCTGTGTTAATGCAAGAACATGATGGGATTCTACATCCTATAGCGCAAGCTACCGAATAGCTTCAGCCTCGCGAGACTCGTTGCTCAACCATTGAGCGAGAATGCTTAGCGCTCGTAAGAGCAGTATAAACGTTTCACTTGTTCCTTTATCGTAGGCATTTCATTCTACAAACTGACCACCAGCCGTTAGAGTATCTACAGAAAGCTAGGCATCTGAATAGCAGAGTACTCCGTTGGCGCCTATTGTTACATGAGTACACGTTTACCGCTAACTACATGAAAGGAACAGAGAACGTTGGAGGAGGCTACATGAGTCCCATTTGAGATATGTGCGAGAGATTAGCATTTTTGCTCATTGAGGTGTGCTTCAATACTGCACGAAACAAAAACTGGCATATGAATGTAGTCCTCGTTTGTGTGGTCACCTCACATTGTGCAATGGCCGGTGAGAGTTACCGTGCGCTCGACTGAAGTTTTGTTTCCGGGAACAAAACTTTTAAAAGGGAGCACTTGTGTCAGTAGAGATGTGCGCGTGTGTCTTGTGCGGTGTGGCAAAGCTGACATGCACAGGACGGATGGAGTGGAGCAGGGACGAGGCTTGCGAGAGGAGGAAGACCATGATGGACGGCGATGCGAGGCCATGAGGTAGGGAGGCGTGCGCGCGTAGTGGAGTGCCACGCAGGTGGCAAGGGGGGTGTTCGATCCAGCGGGCGGAGGAAGGCGGTTCCCCAGCATCACAGTCGGGGGTTGTCCCGAGTGTCTGGCAGAGGTCAAGTGCCGGAGCGGTTTGCTTCGCTTGGCCTCAAGCTAGGTCGGCCGGTCCATAGAGCCAGCGGGAAGCTACCGCAGCCACCAGTAATTCGCAATCTCCGTAGACTGTCGCGCCGCCAAGCGGAATTCAGAATCGTACTCTCTTGGAGGGTCAGTATGGCAGCGCTACGCAATCGCTCCAATGTTCGGCTGTGCTAGCCTCAGTGTTAACGCGTTAGCTAGAAACGAACATTACGACTTTGCATGTTTCCTGCATCAGTGAACAAACCGGGCCTTTTGTGACACCATAAATCATCTGATCCGTTCTTGCGAGACGTGAAGTCTTTGTGAAAATACGTGGCAATTCGCGCTTTCAATGATAGCCCACAGCGTACTCATATCCGCTTCGCAAGGTTTTCTGTAGCCGCGTAGGTTAGTTAAATGTTATCGTCGGACCTATTCAGTTGAAAGTCACCTTCTTTTACTTGCATATAGCATGCGTCAGTGCTTTTGTACCGCATGAATTCCAAACATTGCACGAGGAAAGTCGTGCGGACTCACGATTTGCTCTTTTGTAGCTGACAATCTCAGTTATAAAAGGTCTTGTGTTTGTATGTTTGTTGATAGGTGGCAGCACACTGGAAGCAATTTGCTTGTTCGCGAGTTTGCCAGCAAAATGTTCTCCGTGCCGAGATAAACGTGGTGACGCGAAGCAGCGGACTGGTCGAAGTCGTTCGGCGAAGAAAATTCTTCAGATTGCTTTCAGCAGTGATGTTGAAAGAAGCCGTCTTGATGACAAAGATTTTTCACTGGATGTAGAAGGCTGTGAAAGCACTGATAGTGACAGTGACGATGAACGATCAGCTGCTAACTCGCGACTCACCTCCCCTCGTGTGCTAGTTTCTTCACGCGCGTAAGTCACTTTGGTTGTATCTGATGTATAATATCCTTGAGCGAGATCAAAATAAGAGCATAGTTTTTCTAGTGCATAAATTGCATGTAGCGCAGTTATTGCGGATATTATGTAGCGCCGCATGCCGCCAACACAATTGAGCTCGACCAGCGAAGCGAAATGGTTAGAGGGATGAAACGTGCAGTCACGGCGACAATTCACACCTCTCGGCTAGCGCGTCCTGTACTTCACCGGTACCTTCCAAACGGCATAGTTCGACAAATTTTCGCAACGTCGAAGAGTTCGTCGTTGCGAAAAGCATATGTGCGCATTCTTTTCGATAGCCATGTTTCGATTGTGCTGATCGAACCTGCAACATGCGAGTGCTGTGGATTGCGCACGGCTAGAGTCTGAGCATGACTGTGACACAAGCGCTGCTGAATGGGATATTAACGTTAAATGCTTGTGTTCCGTTGAAGAAGCAACTCCGCGTTCCTGACTGCGCAAGTAATGCCGACGGCGTATGTTTGCAAACCATCAACACGTTAAACATTCGGTCCCGTGCAGCAGCGATGGCGCTACTCGCTAGCAGCCTGCTGCTGCGGTAGATCCGTCAGGCAGGCACGGTACATCGTACCTCGGAGTGCCGTTCAGGTCATACGTCAATTCTAGTTCATGAAGTTTTCTGCAGCACGCACATGATTTCGCAAAACATCGCTTACGCAGGGTAACGGAGCTGAAATATAACCTTTCACATCGCAGAAAATAATCAGGTGGCGAGCTTGTATGGTTTGGGAAAGTATTTCGGTCTTATATACATTGCCGTGCAGCTCATGACTTCATCCGGTGGAAGTGGCATGGGTAGTACGTCCGTACGTCCTATCTGTTCCTATGTCCTATGCTAACAAACGGGTTGACCCTCCTTTGGGCGCCATCTTGAATTGTACAGCGGGCCACCTGTAGTTCGTGGGAATTGCGAATGCCGTCGGACGTATGCCAGAGTGTTTGGCTGTGGTCCCTGGTCGCCCTGGTCTTCCTCGCCTGCCTGCTCCGTCGGCGCATAGACTTAAACGTTGCCCTGCTCTTCGCCGACTTCCTGCGACGACGGCTATTTTTATTAGGAACGTTGTCGTCATCGACGAAACGTACTCTTTCTATCCGCTTATTCTTCAGAATCCCATCACAGTGAGTTCGCTGACTACAGTAATTTTGAATATGACTCCGGCAAGAATAATATTAAGTCTTGTCGATGTAATGCTGGTCGAATCGCATACTGCTGAATTTGTGCTAGAGTGAAGGTCTCAGAAGAAATTTCAGTAATGTTGAGCACGAGCCAGCCCAGTAGATTAAAACACTGGTGAGTCTGAATTTGAGTGCGCCCGAAGAAACTTTAGGCTTCTTCAGTTATCCCGACTGAGATTTGTTTAATTCGCCGACGTATAGTGTCTGAATATAGTTTCGAGTACATTACCCAAATAATTGGCATAGTACATGCACCAAACCACTCATCAAAAGGTTTTACAGTGAACTAAAAAAAGTCAGAGTTTTTGAACTCTGCAATGAACGAGATAGCACTAAATTGGCATTTCACACGACGTAATGCCAGCAGCTAGCTGCATCGACGTGATCTTGCGTAACTTTACAAAAAAGCCGGCAGATCCCACGCACTGTGGGAATTGATGTAATGTGAAGCAGCCAGCAAGGAGCAAATCATGCTGTACATAATATGCATGTCATCATTTACATGTTAGGACCTGTCATTTATGTTCGTCTTACAGTCACGTCACGCAATACAAATTTTGGTGTACATCAAGCTAGCGAACTTGACGCAAGCACACCCTCAGCGTGGCATGTAAGTGGCATTTCAGATGACATGCATGACATTATTAGATGCCAACCAGCTTAGAGCGGAGTTCAATCCGGTGGCGGTGTGCGCCCTGAGCACCCTTACTGCGCATGCGCCTACTCTCTTCCACTCTCCTCCTTTACGCAGGCGTTCGTTCGCCTTTTCTCCTCTCCTCCCCCCGCGCTGCAGCCTGTAAACCCACTGCCTCCTCTCCCTCCCCCATTTCATATAAGCGAGTGCGCTCGGTCGAGAAAAGTCTTGCTTGAATCCGTGCGGTCGCTCCGTCGGTTCCCGGTCGCTGCAATTTTCTCGGAAGCCTCGCTACCCTCGCCGCAGACACGCGTTGTCTCTCTGTAGCGCAAGCGGTAGCTCGACGCCGACGCTTCGCTTCGACGGCCGAGTGAACGTAAACGGAAACTTGGTGTGCACCCCCAATGCTGCATCGCATCCCCTCACGGTTCCCTTTAATGGGAGATGGCGTAATTTTTTTCACGTTACCACCTGTCACTTATGTTCGCTATACAGTCACATCCCCGCAATACCAATTTTGGTGTATATCAAGCTAGTGAAACGGCCGTGAGCGTGCCATGAGCGCGGCATGCAAGCCATATTGCACCTGACATGTCATGATTTCCCTATTACGACTTATCACTTATGTTCGTCATACAATCACGTTGCTCAAAAGGAGATTCTGTACATTCCAAAGTGTGTTCGGCGAAAGCTTGCGGCCATACGGCTATGTCATCGTCTTTTTTTACACTCACTGGTATGGCACACAAACGGATTGTGTGTGTGTTCTCTTTTTTATTTTTTTTACCTCGAATCACAGCGACGCGAGACTAATCTGTCTCCTTTTCGCATGCGTTCGTATTCTCGCGCTTTGCGCATCGTGTAGACGCCATCCGCGTTCCATTGCTTAAACTGACGGACACTATCTAAATTCCAAAGTGTGTTCCTCGAACGCCTGTGCCCATTGAGACGGGGTCGGGCAGAATGGAACGCGATGGGCGCGTCTCCCTCCTTGCATGATTATACACGCTGGGCACAGCGATGCTACGCAAGCAAAGGACGAGCGTTGTAGAGTCCAACGCGACCGGCGTCCGTTTGCGCGCTCCGGCGGCCACCTGGCACCGTGCCAGGGCACGGCCGGAGGGACGAACGGCCGTGATCACGAGGCATTAAAGGCTTTCGCCTTAAAAATTTGGTGTACATCAAGCTAGCGAAACGGCCACGAGGGTGTCATGAGCGTGGCATGCAAGTCATGTTGCACGTGACATGTGATGATTTTCATATTACCACTTGTCATTTGTGCTTGTAATACAATCACTTCGCTCAATACCAAATTTCGTGTATATCAAACTAGCGAAGGCCCCGAGAGTTCATGAGCGTGGCATGCAAGACATGTTGCACATGACATGTCATGATTTCCATATGACTCCTTGGCATTTAGGTACGTCATACAGTCACGTCACGCAATAACAAATTTGGTGTATATAACGCTAGCGAAACGGCCACGGGAGTGCCATGAGCGTAGCATGCAAGTCATGTTGCACATGACATGTCATGATTTCCATATTACCATTTGTCATTTATGCTCGTCATACAGTCAGTCACGTCACTCAATGCTAAATTTGGTGTATATATGTGATGATGTTGTTGGAATATTAATATTAGACGGAGTGTGTTGCGTCGGTTACCACAAGGTCCGTAAGAAAATGGCGAGGCCGCTTGCAGGTTTCAAACGACAATTTATGAAAACATTGAAAAATACACACACGCACACAGCAAACAAGGCAAACAAAGAGGAAGAATGCACCGACAAAAGTTCCTCATAAGCTAAGCGTCGTAGGATAAAGTCAGTATATGGACCGATACAGGCTCACCCGTCGGGGGAGTCGAACGTGCAGGGCGATGCGAGGTGGCAAGCGAAGATACGAAGGCGAAGGCTGGTCTTGAAGAGGCCACGGATGGCTTGTGGAGGCTGACCAGGGCACCGTGAGCCTTGCTGATGAAAAGCCTTAGAGACAGGGGGACGTCAGCGGCCGCGTTGAGCCCGCAGCTACAACGCGTGGATCGCGCCCCAGAGCGTCGACACTCAGGCCCGGTAACCCAACCGCGTCGAACACCCAAGACCGCCTGCCTTTTCTTTCTTCTTCTCCTACGCCTCCCAAGCTCACCACAGGGGCGCATTCTTCCGCGTGCGCCAGTGTCCTCGACCTCTTCTTCTAGCGCACACCACACCGGAGGACTGCTGATCTTTTCCGCGCACATCACCACATCACATAGGCCCCCATTCAAGTCTTTTTGTTCGGCAGGGAACAAGAACAAAGGCGATATATGTGCGCGTAACGTTGAGATATACTACACTCTTTTGCTGATGAGGCGCCATAAACAAAAGCCACATATGTGCGCTTTACACAGACAAAGTAAGTTTAACACTTCAGAACTGTCTAAGCACCGTCAGACATCAAGTAGAAGCATCTAACATGGCTCAGTATTTTTATCAGTTCACATGCACGCCCTAGAGTTCACTACACAGTTTAAGTGCGTCACGAAAAGTTTGACGAACACATCTGGTTCGGCTACAGATAAGTATCCACATCATAGAAAGTGCACTTCATTGCCAGTAGAGAAAAAAATCACGCCATATCAACGAAGAGATAGATGATGAGTGGGCGAAGCTCGATCGTTTTCATCCATGGCAGAAAGAGGAGTGTGTGGTCTGCAACGCGCTTATACTTCATGGTCATCAGCGTCATCGGCTTCGTTTCACGTGTAGTGGGTACATTCCACTATACTGCGATATCGTCATTTTTATCACGTGGAGTGGGGTACATTCCACTATACGTGGCTACCTACCTACCTACCTACCTACCTACCTACATATCTAACTACCTACCTACCTACCTACCTACCTACCTACCTACCTACCTACCTACCTACCTACTACTACTGCTACTACTACAGAGGAGGGACAGACCCACACCCTTAGGGGAGCTTCGCCCCTAAAACAAAAGAGTAGCTGGGGCGCTATGCAAGATGGCCCGAGCTTGGCGAAACTCGCGATCTTTCCGAGCTCTGGCGACACCCCCCTTTTGAACGAGCCAACAGTACAAAAAGGTCAGATCCACCCATCATCGCGCACTGCGTTCCATTGGTTGCGATGGAACGCGGCGTCAGGTGAAGGAGAGTCGACAAAATTGGGTGGTGTTTTCAAACCAGAGGCATCTTCTTTCATTTGTTTGTCGTTCCACTGAGTGCAGAAGTGCACCCATGCAATAAAAGTGTCAGAAAGGTTTACTGATGATATTTTTTAAAGGCAGGGGGCTGTTTAAATTCGTTCTGAAGCTTTTAATGTGTGTACTAAGTACCCTTTAGAATAATTAGCACGGTGGCCTCTGAGATTAGTTCCGCCGAGCACCTTACAATATCGCGACCGTAGCTAAACCCGAGGCCACGTGTACAATCATCATGGTCAGCCTGCACATTCTTGCGCGTTGCTCGACGGCGCGCGCCCTCTTCATCCCTTCATGGTGTGCTCGCTGCCCAAGGACGTGCGCCCGGCTGGATTAGCTAAGTGGCTGGGCGGTACACCTAGCTAAATAAGTCAAGAGATGCTATGACCAAGCTAACTGAGCCAATTCATGCTAAGACCGAGCTAATGACGTCATACCTTACTAAGACCATGCTAATGAAGACATGTAAAGCATGTAAACTAATACCAGGCTAATTACTGCGACGTTAATTATAAGCACGCTAAGTAAAGTCATCCTAATTAGACCTTAATAATATGATGCTAATCAAGATTATGCGAATCAGGTTTATGTTAATTAGATGCATATTAATCAAGATCATTCTAATTGCACCCGAGGTAATTATTGTCGTTTTAATCAAAACCTTACCAATCAAGACAAAACTGTTCAATATTATGTTAATTGTCCTGCCTAACTTAGTGTAATCAAAATTAAGACCGAGCTGATGCGTTCTTTACTTCGAAGCGTATACCGAGCAGACTGAGTAGACGACCGACTTAAAGAGCTGGAAGAATCTAGGTGATCACAAGCTCCTCTATGGCTCCAACCTTGCACAAGTAGTAAAGGCTCACCAAATTATTTTATATGCAAAGAAGCTGCTGCTTAGCGTCCCCCAAATGAAACCTTTGACAGTCACACAGGCACCATGACAGTCACGAGTTGAACTGGGGCCTTCTCAGAATCAACGAGTTTGTACCCGAGTTCACGCGTCAATCAGTTTGATTGACAGACGCCCGCGGCAAATATCGGGTCCACCCACCGCGTTTGCGCTTGCCAAGGAGCAGTGCTCACGCCGCAACGCCAGCGAGCGGCATGATTATTCTATCAGCTTTATCGCGCAGACTGTGCACACACGCACGAAGACATAATAGTTATATTATCACGTGGCTGCGATGTCTCGCATTCAATCCCACCGCGCTCACGACGTACCACTCACAGCCGCGTTGCCGCCATGATGCGAGCGCCTCTGGTGACGACCCGTCCGTATATTTATCCGCAATATTTGATAGAACCGAAACGAGCTGCACGAGAGTGCAGCGTGTGCACCCTTTGTTGCCTTCGAGAGTGGAAATTTCCACGTTGAGGGTGGAACGAAAGAACATGCCCCAAAGTGGACGAAGGCCCACGAACACGCCTGTGGGAGGCGCAATGCTGAGTTGGCAAAATGATAGCGCGACAATCACGCTGACGTCGCTGCACTGTTGAACTGTGGACTGAGTGGCGTCGCTGACGTGTTCGCACGCGGTGTTTCTTTGATTACCGCCGCAGATGCCCCACATGCGTTTTTTACGCCACGCTCGTTCATGTAACCGTTTTTGTCAAAGCTGCTATCACGCGCTCTGCTCTGTCTTTGTGCCATGACCGCCGCAGTGCGAGCTCGGAGCAAACTCGTGTGCCCGAGAAGCTCGGGCCATCCTGCATAGCACCCCTGGTTACTTGACCACGACACTCAAGTTATCGCATCCCACACAAAACGAATGGCGTGAATTACGTGATCAGAGGCTGACATCATCACAGACGCTTGTCTACTCCTCCGAATGCACGGATTCAGTAAAATGACCCACCGAAACGCCCTGCATCCTTTGGACACGAACGTAGCCTTCGCCGGCGAATCGCTGCACTTGTCACGAAGGCCTTCGAACCACGCGAAGCAATTTAAAGGCATCTCGATAGTCTCCTTTGCCACGCCAATGCAGTCACGCGTTAGGTAAGGCGGAAACGGGTTTAGCTTCACAGCAGTGAAATCTGGTCTATCACGCGATGCTGCAGAACACGCGTCAGCTTTCATGCTTCTTGAGTCGTGCTGTGCAACAACTGTGCTACAGCTCTGAAGCTCGTTCTTTGTGCACCGGTCGAGCTTCTATGTTCAGCAATTCACCAGACGCCTCCTCTCCACAAATAACGCTAAACCTCTTCATCACCATCGATGAACGTCAACGACACGCTTTTCTGAAGGGAGTGGGGGGTATTGGTACTTGAGAATGCCAAGGGTATCTGCTTCCACATAATGCGGTACAAGCGATGACTCGTGGAAGACCACCTCGGAGTACTCTCTGTGGCATCCGTCGTCGTTGCCTGTGCTAACAAATTGGGCTCTTTCGCTAGAGTTGCTTAAAGGTAGTTCAACGCCTTTCATAAAAGTGATTTGCCTCTCAGAGGTTCGAAAGCATAAACCATCCTGTAAGGAATTTCTTTCTTCCTCGCTCACGAACCTGCCCTTTGCTTCATTTGATGCTACTAGCTCTTTGCTAGTCTGGTCGGCACCAAGTGGAAGCATGGTCGGCGCAGCCAACTTATTCTCAGGCGATAGCTGCCCTGTTGGTGCCACTTCGAATAGCTTGAAAGCATGATTAAGATCACCTTGTTTTTCTTCGAACGCAGGCGCTGTATGCTCAGAGCATACTTGTGATGGCGCAGAACGCACAGTTACAGCTGCCACGTCTTCACGCTTACTTACCACAACGAGCCTCAACTTCCGCAAGACACAAGCGAAGCGACAAAATTTTATCCTGCAACGGCACCTCCTCGCGCGCCAGCTCCGGCTTGTGTTGTCGTAGACGCGCATCGAGCTCTGCCTGCCCGCGTCGTGCACGCGCATTGCGCTCAGCCTGCTCGCCTAGGGCCTCGCGTTCGGCGGCACGCGCCCCTCTCGCACGAGCTTGCTCCTTTCGCATTCATTCTCTCTCACGCGCTTGCTCCCCTCGCATCCATTCATTCTGACGTGCTTCCTCCTCTCTCATCCACTCCCTCAGTTCGTCTACGGTTAGGCCTAGCTTCGTAGCGATGCTACTTAGCTCACTTAAATCCATGTTTCCTTATCAGATAAGTTCAACTCTACAAACAGCCTCGCCCCACGTTGGCCGCCGTTGTGATGAGGTTCTTAGAATATTAATATTAGACGGAGTGCGTTGCGTCGGTTACCACAATGTCCGTAAGAAAATGGCGAGGCTGCTTGCAGGTTTCAAACGACAATTGATGAAAACATGGAAAAAAGACACGCACAGCAAACAAGGCAAACAAAGAGGAGGAATGCACCGACAAAACTTCCTCATAAGCTAAGCGTCGTAGGATAAAGCGTCTGCATTTACGAGCGTCTCAATTCCGATAAAGAGCTCCCTTTGAAACCTTTACACATGCCGGTTCGTGCGTACTGAATTTATTAGTAAAGTATGGCTCTGTATTTTTGCTGTCTTTTGGGGACCCGTAGTTTCAATAAGGTATGCTGTCGGGCTAGTTGGTGCATAGCTGGATAGAAATCGGTTGGCGCAAAAGAAGAACATGGACGGATAAATAACAGTGCGCTTGTCCGTGTTACTTCTCCGTCCGTGTTTTTGTTTTTCGCCAACCATTTTCTAACCAGCAACCAATAGTTTCACTGAAGTATGTAAAATTTGCGATCATCGATGTTGTGACCTGATTCATTAAAATGCTGTGCCACTGCTTTCGGTAATTTATTTGCTTTGTGCGCGCGATGCTCGTATATTCTAATATTAAGAGGCTGTCCCGTTTCGCCAGTACACCGTTTGTGACAATATGAACATTCGAACATGGAGATAACGTGTGAGCTAGGGCAGGCCAAACTAGATTTTATATGACGGGCGAAATGACTTTCGGTGCTTCTTACTTTAACGTCATCTTGAAGGTGTTTGCGCGTCTTGCATCTTAGCGAGAGCAAAGTGTTATGTGGGCAGGAGAATGCCGGTTTAATTGAACATGCACTAACATGTCCTTAATGATGTCCTTTGTTTTTTCTAGTGACTTCATGTGACCACACTGCATTAGCGCGATATATTGGTCCCTAATTCATCTATTCTAATCCTGAGTAATCAGTTCATTGCGCATTTCTTTCAAATGAACCGTGCTGTTGCTTCTGCCATCATATTTTACAGTCGTTTGAACTTTTCTGCTGACTAAGTCCTGGCTTAATCGTTTCCTTTATAGAGAACTGTCGCTTGCTTTACGCCTGCTGCATTCCGGTACAGTCATCAATGTCGCCGTTGAGAGTAAGCCTGAATTTATCTGAAATATTTTTTGTCCATTGCGAAGAAATTGTTATTTTGCCTGAGCTGTCCATTACTGTTGAATGCGCGATTGAACTTTCTTAACTTGATTATGGAGAACTTGCATTCCAGCTGCAAGAGCTGAAGCGTTCTGAAGAGATGTCCTGGGCGGCACCCGCTGGCGACTATTAAATTTCTCTTTATGGCAGTACTGATCTTTTTATAGCTTTCCATTGGTCCCATTGTAATGTGGCACACACGGCTAAGACCACAATTCGTGCCCCCCTTTTCGACAACTCTTCCAGCTATGCATTCAGATAGCACTTCTGGTTCTGTCGTGTAAAACTAGCAGCTGTGAAAGTACAAATAAGTGGGCCATGCACGGGTGGCCTACGACAAATAATGTGGGGCGTACAAGGGCGGCCTACATGTGCCACCCTTGCACGGCCTATCACGGCTAGTACGGCCTATACTCCATCTCAGAAGCACCTTGCAGCACTGTGGAAGCTGCAGGGCTTGTTAGTCAATAGGAAAGGTGAAAGCCCCCTCAAGATGTGTTCATCCGCGTCGCGTCGTCTGCTCGTCGTCTCTTTGGCGTCGGCTCGCCTACCTTGTCGATACTTGCTCCCTGCAGTTAATACAAAACGCAAAAACCTCCGCGGGAACGCGACCTCGCTGTTTCTTTATGTTTAGAAACCCACTTGTGCATGGCATGTGAGGAACGCGGTTCTTTTAACACGAAAGTGTTTTATGCCGGGGATTTGAGTGACGTATTTCCGTCACGGAAATGATGTCGAAAAAATACAGATGATCAGAAGACAAAAGTTCCGTCAACGGGAGTCGAACCTACGGCCTCTAGGTCCGCGACAAGAGATGCCGGGTGCACTAACCACTGCGCCACGGTTACATACTGTGTAGGCTTTAAAAACAAGCCTTTTATATCTACCACTGTCCTCTCACAGTGCTCTTGCTAAAGTAAAGTAATGCATTATGACCGCGAAATGCACGATTAGTTATTCAAAGCGTTGTTTCTACGCGTCCGTCCCATTCGGCGCGTTTCGAATAGGAAAAGGGCAATTTTGTCGACGCATTAACACACTGCCTTACCCCTAACATCGTCCTCGCTCATACCATCCTTCCATAGAAAAAATATCTCTGCGACGCGCGAGTGGTCCGCGTGGCAGTGAGTCCACGTTCCAAGCTCACCCCGCGAAAAATCGCAGCCGGCCAACGGGGTAGACACAACGCGCGTTGCGTTTCCCTCTGGTCGGCCAGTGGTGTTCAATAACTAACATGCCGGGAGTACCCGACCTTAGCCCAAGTCCGGCGTCCAATCAGTGACGCTCTTCTGGCTGTCACACCGCTTTCTCTGATTCAGATCTCACCGTACAGCTACCACAAGCATCGATGACCACAAGGGTTTGTTTAATCATTGATCATGGGCATTAGTCGTCGGGAAACAAATGTACCACCAAGCGTCAACGTGGGTGAATCCACGTTAAACGGAGTTAAAACTCTCAAACACCAATAGACATTGTGCTAGCTCGCTTATATCAATGTAGAGTAAACATTCAACTACTTCTGTAAGGACACGTTTCACTTTCGTGTTATACCGATTCCTATGACGGAGGGATCGACCATGTTTTTTATAACAGCGTTCATACTGGCGTTTTCACCGAGTTCTTTTTTGACAGCACGGTCGACGCACTTTCAGCAGCAATCGCTTACCATTCTTGGGGGGAACAGCAAATTATTGGCACTGAAAACTATATAGGCATCCAACGTGTATCGCATCGTCAACACATCACCGACGCTGATGCTGCGGCGACATCTGCTCAGTTAACATCAAACCATTTTTACGGCTCGGTACCGCCCTGGTAGTCCTAGCAGCATGAAAACAAACCAGCGATATAAATAATAGCGAAAGAAGATACCTGATGCTTTGCCCTCAGCGTTAGATTAGACTAAGCGATGACAGATTACGCCACTTTTTTCTTGCTGTCCGGGCAGAGAGCCAGTAAGGAGCACGAATGCGGATGGAAGCGGGTGATCTGGGGTGTATGGGGGCTGCCAGATTGCTGTACGTCATCGCGGTTAGGGTGGTTATTAGGGTTACCAGCCGGTAATATCTGCATTATTTCAGGAATTTCGAAGTGCATGCGATAAGGACCTAACGTGCCACGTATCGCTGTAACGCGTCATGCGAGAAACACATCTAAAGCCCATGCACCTCGTTGATAATGGAAGTTAAGCCCGGAACTATATTATATGCTGCGAAAGGACACTGCCTGTGTACTCCTCGTAGCTTTGGCAGTGCTGCAAGGTAGTTGTGAGATGGAGTATAGTTCGCCTATCTGGCCTACAGATAGGTGAACTGAGAAGCGACGCGAAGAATTTGATCAGAGCAGAAGTGGGTGATAAAAAAAAATCTGCAAAACCTCAACTGACCCTCAAGGGCGCCCGAAACATTGGCTCGCTACGAAAGCAGGTGAGCATTCTTTTAATGAGACATGACACAGCAAACAACATTCTCGAGAAATCAGAAGCAGGAATGCATAAGTGGCAAAACTGAATTGATTTGCCAATAAATAAAATATGTAACCCATGGTCCTCAGGAGCAGGGGCAACAAGCGGTCCAAAGGACCGCAAAAGAAACAAAAGGATATCACCACACCGGCAACGTCCTCGGCGTCGTCCGCGACAGCACGCCAACCTCAGAAGGAGCCTCCGGCCCCTCACAACGAACCTAGCTCGCCCCCCGAGCGCGCAAGAGAGCAATACATCTGCAACAGACATGGATAGCACCACATCCAGCTCATCATGGGAACACAACACTCCCCTCACAACACAACACTCCCCTCACAACGAACCTAGCTCGCCCCCCGAGCGCGCAAGAGAGCAATACATCTGCAACATACATGGATAGCACCACATCCAGCTCATCATGGGAACACAACACTCCCCCCCACGTCACCCGACACTTCGGCGGACGCGTGGAGGGAGTCTGGAGCGGTCACTTTCCGCTTCAACATCAACATTATTCCTGACTCCCCCACCCGGCCGCCGATGAATCGGCGCCCTCCGAAACAACCGCGCCTTTATCAAAGACTGTGACGCCGGCTCAAATAGCCCCACCGTCACATTCGAAAGCCGCTACCTCTGGGCGTGAGACGACCGTGCATTGCAGCACCCCATCTCGTCCACCCTCCAACCAACAGCAGCTCCTAGCCTATGGCAAGTCGCCTCACACGGCCACGATCATATTTCGCCCGGCTGGGAGGAAATCACATTTCCTGGCCGTGTCAAGAGATGCTATTGCCGGGTTTCTCTCGGGATTCCCTGCTACCCGACGTGTCCGGGTGAACTTTCGCCGCAACCTGGTCGCCGTGGACTTGGCTCCTGACTCCGATCCAACTAGCCTACGTCTGCGAGGTGAGGGTCAAGTCCAAGCCAATCGCCCACAACACCCGCGTTGGCATGGTTTTCGGAGTTGACCCACACATCGACTTCGAGGATCTCGCGGCAAACATCGCTTCACCAGTCCCTCTTGTGTCCGGTGTGCGCCGAGGCAAAGGCCTAACTCTTACTTTTGAGGGCACAACCGTACCCCAAGAAATCCTGCTGTTCAAGCACAAGCGCCCGATTCGTCCGCGCCTACAAAGGCCACCGCAATGTTCCCGTTGCGATCGCTACGGGCACGCCACGGCTACCTGCTCCCGTGACGAACGCTGCTTACGCTGCGCCGTCACCCATGCGCCAGGACCGTGTCCAGCTGACAGCCCTCGCTGCATCAACTGCAATGGGAAACACGCAGCTACTGAACCGCGCTGCCCTTCCTGGCAACTTCAGCGCAAAGCCGCCGTCATCATAGCCTCATCTGATGCCACCGTGACTCGCCGCCAAGCGCTGGAACAAACCAGGACCGTTGTGAATAACAACGACAAGCGGGGCAGCGCGGCTGTCGAAAAGGGCCGCTCCTTTCGGGACGCTCTCGCCGGAAACAACCGGACCAACTCGGCAGCGGCCCCAACGCCTCCACCGAGTGCGCCGACTACCGCCGACGACCCGAGGGACGCTGCGCTCGCCGCACTTGCTGCGGCGCTTCGTGCAGTGCTGACGTTGGTCCCAGTGGATTGTCCTGCTCGTGAAATGTGCGCCGCGGCTCTTGCCGCTCACGACGCCATCACCACCAGTCAGGATTAACTCACTGGATACAACGCCCACTGCGAGGTCGACCGGACTCGCCACGTGAGTGCAGAAGACCTCTTTTTTCTTCTTCTTGTCCTTTGTTTACACCCGGCGCGCACTTTGTGCATTCACTGTTTCCTCCGACCTTCTCGGCGGCTTTTCCAGACGGCTGCGCATTGCGTGGGGCTTGCGCTGTCACGGTCTTCGGACGCCAAATGAGAGCCCAGTCTTATCTCTCTCGATTTTTTTTCTTTCTACCTCTATCTTTTATTCCCCTTCCCCCCTCCCTGTGTCAGCCTCTTGAGGTGACCTTAAATGAGACAGTTACGGGCTGACACTTATTTCTTCACCTTTTCCTTAATAGTCACAACGCCTTACGGCCTCTGCATGAAGCAATCAGTAGCAGACGACGCTGGAAAAAATAAAAGAAAGGTTGCGCCCATAGGCGTGCGCAGGGTTCCCCTTGAGGGGGGGGGGGTGGCGACGGCTCGTCGCAGCGCCCGCCTTCCCTATTAAGTCAATCTATGGGGCCGACTATGCGTCCCACTTCTTAGGTGACTAGAGGGGGGCGGCCGACCCCCTGCCCCCCCCTCGTGCGCATGCCTATGGTTGCGCTAACACTCACAATTATTGAACACCTGCCGTTACTTAGGGGAAACGATTGCCTCAGCAAACGCAGCTGAGGTTATGACAGGTGCGGATGCTGCCATTCTACAAGAAAGATTAAAATTTTACCAGTACAAACTGTTTATTTCTTGATCGATACAGTGCGTTCTTGTACATTTTGGTGCCGACAACCTTCATGTCATGCAGATTAAAGACCGAAATACTTTCTAGATTACATATGCACGTGATGGACTGGTTTATCATTGCTTTCCGTTACAGTCTTGATGTGGTTTACTAGAAGTACTCTGAGAAACCTCTCAACAATGACACCAGCTGTGCAGCTTCTGTGACTACTGCCGACATATTATGGGAAGCTAAACATGGGCGACTATTGAACGTGTAACGATAACTTGCAGCACTTTGTGAATTTTTGTTCGTTGTAGGGGATTTTCAAAATAACAAGGACATGGTAGTGGACTCCACTTTCGTTCTCTTTGTGCAATAAAATTGCAAAAAGAGAACAAGTGTGAACAGAAGGGGACAAAAGCGGGCCCCTTCGTTATTCGTCTTCACGATCGTCGCTCAAGCATCATAGCCAAGCTCACTATCGAGTTTCACGATGTACTCCCCAACATACACCACACCAAAGAATGCAGATAAGGGGGGCGCTGGATCCAAAAAATGTCCTTTCAGGTCCTCCACCTGTGCTACGTCATGAGGGACAGCTGTAGTAAGCTCTTCAACTTGAGTCTCTGTCACATGTATCTGCTTTAGGAGGCTGGCCTTGCGTTTGGCAGTATTATAAAGGGCAACTGTAACAACCCTTCCGTCAAACATACGTTATCCCCCCCACTTGGACCTGAGCCGTCCGAAGCGTGCTTCAACTGGGTCACTGTTAAAGTTCCACGTCGAAAAATATTAATTCCTTGCCTAAGAGGGACATCGTGGTCTCCTCTGTTTTTGTGGTGAACAGCAAGCGGTGGTACGTTTCACCTATTTACTCACCCTTTCCTGATGGGATCGAAGCCCCTTCAACATTCTTCGAACAGCAGGGCAAATCCTTTTTCCTGTCACAGCGTTCCGCGGTCCTTTTCGTCAGGCATGAAATTCTTGTCACACCCTCTGTACATCGTGGTATTGACGTCGAACCATCGTTTAATCGTGGCATGGACGTCAAACCATCGTTTCATTTGCCACTACGCTGCAATCGCGCGCGGAGAGAATATCTGAACAGCGAGGAGGGGTGGGGGTCACGTTTGCTAAGTTGAACTTGTAAACGTGCTTCCTAGCAGTTTCTCGCCAACGTCACAGTTTTATCCGTCTTAAATTCATAAAGTTTCTGGACAAACTTTTCAGTAATGATGCCAGTGCTGTCTGAAAGCTCGCGTTTCAGCAACTGGCTGCGTATGTTTGTGAAAATGGGACAACAGGATGAAACTAAAAAAAAATGGATCTTTAGCCGTGTGAGACGGTGTACCTCCTCTCTAAATTAACACGTCTAAAGCCTCAAAGCCGCCAAGGCGAGCCCCAAGCCTGGTGAAATAGAGGCGAGCAACCAAACGCCAGAGGTAGTCGAACAGGTACCCCGCGTGGGCCTAACTAAAGCAAAGCGTAAGGCGCCCTTACCTGAAGAGGATAGCGACTCGGAAGCATCTGAGGGAGAGACTCAGTAAAGAAAAATGTTGGAGGAACTACTCAGGATAAGCAGAGAAAATCAGGAGAGTTGAAAGGTGTTGGTGCAAAGAGTAACGGTACTTGAGGAGAAGTTGACGATTAGGGCCAAAGCCAAAGTCCAAGCTAAGAGCAAGACAACGAATAACTCTGAGGGTGCTCCGGACGCGGGGCAAGGCATGACAATGTTGCATCATGGATGGCGATCACAAAGAGCTAGTAATCTGGCAGTGGAACTGCGGCAGTTTTCAAAGGCGCAAGGCTCCGCTACGGCAGTTTTTAACGATTCAGGTGGAAAAGCCACAAATTTTGTTTTTACAGGAGACACTATGCGACGTCCCTATCCTCACTGGATTCAAAACTGTGTCAGTCAGGAACGAGGGAGGAAGAGGACTAGCCACGTTGATCAGTAAAGAGTTAGCCTTTATTGAACACAAAATTCAATCTGGACGGGGTAAGATGGAGGCCCTTTTCTTTGAGGTTATATCGCACGGGTGGCTAAAGCAGAGCGTCTTTGTACTTAATGTCTATAGCCCGCCATCGGACCAGAGACAGACGTTTCGCTGTCCGCTTAGGAAGGCGACGTTAGTGGCCAAGCACTATCTCCACTGATAGTTGCCGGGTGCTTTAACGCCCCTCATAACGCTTGGGGCTATGTGAGACAGACCGTAAAAGGAGAGAATCTGGCAAGGATCTTGGACGATCTCGCGTTTACGGTAATCACGGACCCAGGGTTCCTGACTGGACTGTAAAGAACATAGGTAACGTCACGTGGGCCAATAAGCAAGAGAACCTGGGCAGTGACCACTTCATAGTCGCGGTGACTTTAAAGGTCCACTCCAGACCAGCAAAAGTATTTCGAGTCATGGACTGGGATAAGTCTAGGGCCATTAGGAAGGAAGGCACGAGCACATATTCCTCGTTCAGTGAGGCTATCGACTCACTCAAGGAGGATGTGGAGAGGGCTACTACGGTAGTACAAACAGAGACTGAAGTCCCAAGGATGTACCCACACCTAGCCCACCTGTTGGAGGCCAAATCCTCGATTCTGACGAGGTGGCAAACGCAACGGCTAAACCGCAGGCTCAGGAAAAAGGTTGCGGAGCTCAATAGACTGATAGAGAAATATAGCGCGGAGCTCAAAACGCTACAGTGGGACGAGGTATGCGCGGTAGTAGACGGGTCCATGCGCACAGGAGGGAAGTGGAATCTCTTAAAGCACCTCCTGGGTGACACGCATACTAAGGGGAATCAAAGGCACACTTAGTAAAGTTATACACAAGCACAAGCAGGGGGGAGGTACTGAACAATCATTTTTGAATGCGCTCGGGGATAGATACGTACCCATAGGGCCGACGCAAGACAAGGATTATCCGCAGATCGAGTGCACGACGATGGAGGAGCTGGACGCGGCCTTCACAGAATCAGTGATCAGGGTGGTGTTGCACAATTTCAACAGCAGATCGGCTCCGGGGCCGGATAATGTTACAAACGGGCTATTACGAAACTTGGACCATAAGGCAGTGGAACTACTCACTAAGGAGGTCAACAGGGTATGGGAAGAAGGAGAGGCGCCCGACGGATGGAAAGCGGCCTCGGTGATACTCATCCCAAAGCCTGGAAAACCCCTCAATTTGGACAACATGAGACCGATATCACTAACCTCGTGCATATTCAGGTAGCTGAACATGCTATATTGTACAGGGTTTCCCGGTATATAGAGCGTAGGGACCTCTTCCCTCATAATATGGTAGATTTTCGGCACGACCTATCGACGCAGGAGGTTATGCTAATGCTAAAGAAGCAAATCTTTGATAGCGGCACTCGGGACGTGAGAGAGATTCTAGCCCCTGTACCTCACTAAGGAGTTCGACACAGTGTTCCATCGATAATATTGCAGGCCACGGCGGACATGGGCCTGGGAGTCAAATTCCAGGCCTTTATCAGGTCATTTCTCATGAAAAGAACCGCTACTATTCAGGTGGAGCAGATTCGGTCATGCGATTACAAATTGGGACCTAGGGGTACCGCCCAGGGATTAGTTATATCGCCACTGCTCTTCAACATAGTAATGAAGGGTCTCTCGGACAGGCTAGGCGGCCTCCGAGGCATAGGTCACGCACTTTACGCGGATGACATTACGATTTGGTGCCCACGGGGTTCCCTAGCGGAAATGGAGCAAGCCCTGCAAGTGGCCTTAGACGAGACGGAGGCCTACCTCGCGGACACAGGTCTTAAGCTGTCGCCGAGTAAGTCGGAGCTGTTACTTTGCAGACTGGCAAGGCAAGAGGTTAGAGGTCTAACACCTCTAAACGAGCTCCCCGTGGCATTATATGCGAGTGGGCAGAAAATTCCTAGAGTCGACTCAATCAAGATCCTAGGCCTGCTCATAGACGCGAGGGGGCTGTAATGTCATAACAATTACCCACGTCACAGCAAAGACGGAGAATATGCTGATGCTAATCGCTAGGGTGTCCAACCGAAAGAAGGGGTTAGGTGAGGACAACCTCCTTAGGCTATACCACGCGTTTCTGGTGTCATATCAACTATGTGGTGTCAGCTCTAGTATGGACCACAACAGAAAAAAAAGAAGATGAATACGCTCATGCACAAGAGCATCAAGAAAGTGCTAGGCTTGCCAGCTT
>JALIZH010032648.1:0-32394 GCA_030522465.1 Rhipicephalus appendiculatus | reverse complement strand
TTAGCGCCATCGTGTGAAGGCTTCTTATTGAAGCTGATGTGGTTAGATGGCAACCCGCTAGCTGGTCGGCAAGCTCAGCAGCGACTCCCATCAATTAGAGAAAGGATAAGCAAGAACCGCCGTCAGCGAAGTGTCTACGGAGCTGTCCTGTTAAGCCGCTAAAACAAACCCTCATAAGTTCTTCGGAAGTAAACTAATTTACATTGACCAAGGACAAAATCTTTTGAAATACGAAAAAACCTTTCATTAAAATGAAATTGGCCACATTTAAGAAATTTTCAAGCAGACTTTTTCTGCATAGGTGTTCGCTACTATATTGTTGAATTCTATAACAACAAATTTGCGAATGTATCGCAGTATCTTAAGATACAACTGGCAGGTATCGTATCGGATACAATTTTTGCGGTAGTATCTTGTATCTGTACCTTCAATACTTTTTTCCTGAGTATCTTGTATCGTATCGCGATACAATTTCAAAGTATCTTTGCCCAGCCCTGGTTCGGCGAAAGCGTGTGGCCATTCCACTGACTATGCCATGTCTTGTTTCTTTTTACATTCTCAGTGGGACAACACAGAAACCGAATGTGTGCGTGTTTTCTTTTTTTAATTTTTTACCGCGAATCGCAGCGAGACGCGAGAGTAATCTTCCTCCGTTCGCATGCGTTAGTATTTTCTCGCGCTTTGCGCATCGCGCAAACGCCATCCGCGTTCCAGCGCTTAAATTGACGGACCCTTTGTAAATTCGAAAGTGTATTCCGTGGACGCCTGTGTCCATTGAGACGGCGTCGGTCAGAATGATTGCAAACGCTGGGCACAGCGACGCTACGCACGGAAAACGCGAGAGCTGTAGAGTCCGACTCGACCGGCGTCCGTTTGCGCACCCAGGCGGCCACCTCGCTCTGCGCCAAAACGCGGATGGACGGACGGACGGACATCGACGGATGGACCGACAGACAGAAGACAGACGGACGAACGGACGGACAGACAGACAGACAGACAGACAGACAGACAGATGGACGGACAGACAGACAGACGGACGGACAGACAGACGGACGGACGGACAGACGGAGGGACAGACGGATGGACGGACGAACAGACGGACGGACGGACAGACGGACGGACATACGGACGGACGGACAGACAGACAGACAGACAGACCGGCGGACGGACAGACAGACAGACAGGTAGACAGACAGACGGACGGACGGACGGACAGACAGACAGACAGACAGACAGACAGACAGACAGACGGACGGACGGACGGATAGACAGACGGACGGACAAACGGGCGGACTGACGGACGAACGGACGGACGCCGGACGGACGCGAGCATGATACATTAAAGGCTTTCGCCTTAATAACCGGTAGAAGTCATGGTTGAGATGCTCCGAGAAACGCTCTTGTTGTTGTTGTTATTATTGTTATTATTAATATTATTATTATTGCTATTATTATTATTATTATTATTATTATTATTATTATTATTATTATTATTATTATTATTATTATTATTTCATTGCAGCCAGATCTTTTCCAGCTGAATTAACGTTCTCTTGTTGTAAAACAACCTTATAAATTCACAGCCCAACTTTAGTTAACCTTAATTTTCCTCCTTTCGCTCTTTTCTTTTTGTTTTCTACCTGCTTTTCCGTCAGAAATCCTGCAGTCGTATTTTAATTTTTTTTATCGCCGACCTTTTTGCCTTTCCAATGTTGATCTTGAAACTCATTGCTTCACGTAGGTTAGCGCCCTAACATACACCCAATGTTATATTGTCACATTCAAAACATGCTCCGTTGTTTTCTTACCTTCCACACGCATTACAGTAATGAACATATTTTTCTTTACCTCAGCACGATTCTAACGCGTTCTAAGACAACCCGACCTCCCTTCAAACAGCAAAGCGCTTTACCCTATCGAAAATGTATCCTCGCATAGGGTTCCCGTCAGCCTCATTGGCGAACTAGGACATAACACAGGGCACATTCACACTTGAGAAGCGAAAACGCCAAAGTGGCCGGAAAACGACGTCCGCGCGCGTCGGAAACGTTCACATTCGTTCTGCCCCTCGTACATGCCACCGCCGCCGCCGCCTTGGCCACTTTGAGCATTCATTCCATTTTGCCCGTTTCCTGAGCATTAAAATTTCGTACCGAATTCTAGTTATGCATGCAAGGCACTGAAAAGAAACAGTTTGCACCTTTTCAAACCTTGTTTCGGGAGATACACCAGCAGAAACAACCCGAGCGGACGCCACTGCAGCGGCGGCGGCGGTCTCAACCGATTGTGCAAACGCGAGACGCGTTGGGGCATGCCGACTCGCTGCTGCTGCACCTTCTTCTAATTCCAGCGTTCTCGGCGATCGTAATCCAAACCAGGCTCTCGATGAACGCGTCCTTGTCGAGGCCGTGAGCTTTGTCGTGCTGCACGGGTGTTTGCAATTGCGCCGATGCGAGCCACCGCCGACGCCTGTGCCGCCATGTTGAACTTGTGGCCGGTTGTTTACGTCACGTAGCACAGCTGGAATTTCGGAAAGGGCAGGATCTCGTCCGGAAGCGGCAAGGGTTCTGGCCGGTAGAAGACTAAACAGAAAAGTTAGTTTAATTTGGACCCCAGCACACACGTCCGTTTCTGGCAACGAGGCGGCCCACGAGTTAGCCCGAGCTCTCTACTTCCGGGTGACTGTGGAGCCGCCCGACTGCCAGAACATGGACGAGCGTCTGCAAAAATATACGGAGATCGTCGAACATTATCGGTTGCACAGGAGACAGGTGCCACCCCCGGATAAATGTCTAACCAATAGAGAGGCAGTCGCGTGGCGGCGCCTGCAAGCTGGAAATTATATAAACCCGGTGTGGGCATATCACGTGCACACCGACGATAGAAAAGACGATACGTGCAAGCACTGTGGGGCGAGAGGGAGCCTCGACCACATAATCTGGGAGTGCGATAGCTCCCCAGGGGCTAAATCAAATATAAATAGTAGAGAGGCCTGGGAAGCCCTGCTGCGGAGCGAGGACCCTGCTTCACAGCAACAAGCCATCCGCCTGGCGGAAGAAGCCGCGAAGAGCCAAGAACTCTTTGCCTGCTTTTAACCGCGGAGGTGCCGGCCCCCGTGACCTAGGCCTGTGTGCCGGGGACGGGGAGCAGAGGGCCTCCTTATCTGGCGGAAAATAAAGTTGTAATCATCATCATCCAAAGCCGTGAAGCGGAAAGGCGATCCGCTATCGCGTGCCGGAAAAATCGGTCCGAGAGCGATTTTCGCGCCGCCTGAATTTTCCGGCCGCTTCGGCGGCGAAACGAGCAGATTTCCGGTGTCTTTTACCGGTTTCGCCTCTTTCGAAGGCCAAGTGTGAACGCGGCTTAAGGAAGCACTGTTGAAAGCCGCAGGAAAATGCTTACAGGACAGGCAAATACCGGACAGTTGGCGAAAAAGTAGAACGAACCTAATCTATAAAGGCAAGGGAGAAAAGGATAACGTTCGCTCGTACAGACCGCTAACCATTACATCGGTACTACAGGCTAGCGATGCAGGCAGTAAAAATAAAAATGTTGCAGCGGCTTAGCTCGGCTATGCCAGGATATACGTAACGTTAGCAAAGGTTCAGCTGATTATTCTTAGCTTTCCTGATTGTCTAGATTGTCTAGGATTAGCTTGATTATCATGCTTACTGCTGCTCCAATGACACACACTCTGGTATCCAGAAGCTTCCAGGTCGCAAGTCCAATGGTTTTCAGACATCGAAACGCACGGGAGTGACCATATTCCAACTTATGTGCGAATCAGAGGTTTTGCTAACCAATAGAGAGAATACAATACGAAGAATCGATTGGCTGAAATTCCAGCGACTTATGGGAAGATGCATGCCGAGAAGATTCTGGCCATAACTTGGAGGATATCATCAAAGTGGCAATGAGTGAAGCTTCCTGCCTGCTCCCGTTTACCGGCAAGCGTTCAGATTTTGACGTTGAACTGGAGAAACTGTGTGCGCTTCGCCGAAGGGCGGAAAGGAGATACAGACGCACAAAGGCAATATGTGATTTGAGACTGGCACGGCGCATACAGAAAAAAGTCCAACGCCGTTTGGACAAACTTGAAGAGCAACACTGGAAAACATTCTGCGAGTCATTGGATCCTCGAAAGCCATTGTCACGCATCTGGAGCACTATTCGTGGCCTGCGCTCGACTCCCCAACAAAGGCATCCTTTCATGGCTTTATCCCTACATCTAGGCCGAACCCAACTTGAAGTGGCGAATGAGTTTTGTGCGCGAATTGCTGGAGTGTGCACCATGTCCGCTTCCGCAGTTAAGAGTGTTTCTCCTGAGCCCCGGATCCCTGAAATGGACAAAGATTTCACTATAGAAGAGCTTGACGCATCTTTGGCGGCTTGCAGACGATCATCTTCACCAGGGCCCGATGGCATCACCTACGCCGCTTTAGCCAACCTTCAACAAGAGGCCAGAGGAAAGCTGTTGTGTTAGTACAACCACTCATGGCATGCGGGCATCGTTCCCCGGGAATGGAAGATAAGTCGGCTTGTGCCACTACTCAAACCAGGAAAATCGCTATTTGATTTGACATCTTTTCGCCTTATTGCTCTGGCAAGTTGCGTAGGGAAGGTCATGGAAAGAATGATACTTACACGCCTAGAATGGTATCTCGAGCGCTACAATGTGTACCCAGACTGCATGACGGGCTTTCGGCGAGGCAGGTCATCAGTTGACAACGTAATTGACCTCACAGCATTTATCCAGCAACAAAAGTGCCTCAAGCGCATATCACTGGCGCTATTTCTCGATGTCAAAGGGGCATACGATAACGTAACACATGACGCCATCCTTGAGTCATTGGAGGCTGTCGGAATTGACGGCCGAATGTACCAGTGGATCCACGATTATTTGACGAGAAGGTCCTTTTTTGTACAGACAGAAGATGGTCCCACTGCCAATTACTATACCTCCCGTGGCGTCCCTCAGGGCGCGGTATTGAGCCCCACTTTGTTCAATCTTGTGATGGTAGGCCTTCGTGAAGTTTTGCCAAGTACTGTTCACATATCCATATATGCTGACGACATTTGCTTGTGGTCTTCGGCTGTAACCCGTCTGCAAGTACGTGCAAGAATCCAGCAGGCTGCCACCCTGACATGCTCGTATCTCCGCAAACAAGGTCTTTCTGTCTCTACAGAGAAATGCGCATTGGTCGCGTTTACTCGCAGGGCCATGACACCGTACCCTGTTTACATCAATGGCCAAAGTGTTGCATACCAGAAGAACCATCGCTTCCTTGGTGTGATTATTGACAGGGACCTATCGTGGAGCGCCCACTGCACTTACCTGAAGAGACGACTGACTTCCATCGTTCACATAATGCGATTCCTCTGCGGGAAAACTTGGGGCGCATCGATAAGTTCAATGATGCAGCTATACAGATCACTGTTTCTGGGATTTTTACGCTACAGCTTGCCGTTGCTGGCAAATACATGCAAGACTAACATCCGCACCCTCGAAAGTCTGCAAGGACAGGCACTACGCACGTGCTTAGGATTGCCACGCTGCACTTCAACTCACGGGACAATTATGATCGCAAGAGAGCATCTGATTCCAACATACGTCACCACTGACAATATAAGAGCCCACATTAGACACCTATGCCGAGTTCCCGGTCACCATATTGCTGCGTTGCCACTTCAGAGACCACAAGTCATCTTTTCAAAGATCATTTCTACTCACAGAGAATGCCTTCCGTCGGGCTTCACTCCAGCAGCAAGACCACTGTCGCCTCCATGGTGCCTACAACAACCACAGGTACGCCTCACTATTCCGGGAATTACCAACAAGAGCCGTCATTCAACAGTGGTCCTACGACAGGCGACATTGTCGCTACTCAACGAGAAATATGGCCAAAGGACCCACATTTACACCGATGGATCAGTCTCGGCTGACAGCTCCACAGGTGCTGTTGTTATCCCGGCGTGCCAAGTGACTATAAAGTTCAAAGTGTCTCACAGGACGACATCAACAGCAGCGGAGCTTGCCGCCTTACGTGCTGCTATCCTTTATATCGCGGAAGCCCAACCTCAAAAATGGGCTGTCTTCTGCGACTCTAAGGCTGCGCTTCAGAGTTTGCAATCAGCGTTACGACGAAGGGTGCACGAGCAGCTAGTCAGTGAAATCAGGGAAAATCCTTCACCAAGTTTTATCGAAGGGACATGACGTGGTGTTCCAATGGTTGCCGGGACATTGTGGCATTGTCGGTAACGACCTCGCTGATGATGCTGCCCGGTCCGCCCACGAGAACGCCCAGACAACCCCAATACCCCTGTCGAGAACGGATGCTGCAAGGGGCCTTCGCTCGTTCGCTGACACAATGTCGCAAACTTGGCTGAGCGACTCCAGTGTCGGGAACCGTCGCTTACATAAATTGGACCCATCGAGGAAGCTTCAAGTTCCATCGGACCTCGCCCGCCGGGACGCAACTTTACTGTGCCGCCTGTGGTTAGGAGTAGCTTTCACGAAGGCGTACTCTTTTCGCATAGGAATGGCAGATACCTCCAGATGTGACTCGTGCGATAGTGAAGAAACAATAGAACATCTACTGTGTTCCTGTGATAGTTTTGTGAGCGAACGCAACGTTCTACGCGCTACGCTAAACAAGCTAGACGATAGACCTTTTTCCGAAGAGAAGATCCTCGGATCGTGGCTCTACGCGTCGCAGGCCAGCAAAGCGACGCGAGCACTGCTATGTTTTTTAAAATCGACCGGCTTAAGCGACCGCTTGTAGGCGTGCAATGGACAGGCGCACAGGTACCCTGATGGTGCTCTCTTCCCTCTCCTCTCTTTCTTTCTTTTAATCCCTTCATCCCTTCCCTCCAGTACAGGGTAGCAAACCGGACGCGCGTCTGGTTGACCTCCCTGTCTTTCATTCCTTCCCTTCCTCCTCCTCCTCCACACACGGTATACGTATTATGTGGCACATGTATATTTATTTTTGCTCAACGTCAGGTTGCTTCTCTATTGCCACAAAGACGGCTCAGTGATCAGTGAAGTAACACGCTGCCGTCTCTATGGCCCCAACACAGTATTTTGAATCGTCTGTCTCTCTCTGATCGACAAGATCAATGGTGCTTCCCCATTGGGTCGTCTGTGCGGTCGAGGTTAAACGTGTCCTTCAAAGGAACACAAAGAGAGTCTGGATCACGATTGAAGTCACCAGCCACCACACACAGTTCACTTGCCGCACGACTATATAGACGTAGCCACTACGTGTATGGCTATACCACACTGGCAAACGCCAGTCAGAAGCGCAGCGGCTCCAGCGCAGTGTCAGACGGCGACTGCACAGCGAAGGCGAATAGCTGCGCGTGCCGGCGCCAGTGCGTCTACCATGGCTACGACGTCACTCCTCTGGAATGCGCAGACCTGCGGCGGTGATCCGCGCGCGGGGGTGGCGGAGTGCGCGGAAGGTACCGGCTGCGGTGCGCCAGCTGTGTGACATCACTGATCCTCGCGCATGCGCAGCACGGCTCTTGGGGAGGCGCGCGAAACGGGCTTGGCTAGGCCAGTGTAGCTAACGCTACAAAACTAGAAATGGGGGCAGAACATAACGATAGTTTGGGAGAACTTCAGAATGGATTTCGAGTCGACAGTCGGTTAGACGATAGTCTGTTCTCACTCAGTGTATCGAAGTATCTAAAATAGAAAACAAGCCCTTGTACATGGCTTTTCTAGACATCGCCGGGGCGTACGACAACGTTAATCAGGAAATTTTGTCCGATATATTGGAAGGATTGGGCATAGGCGACGACTGTGTACAGCTTTTCAGGGAGATATACCGAGACAATACAGTTTGCATAGAATGGGAGAGAATGGGTAGCAAAAGAACGTTGATATTAGCAAGGGGCTAAGAAAAGGTTGTCCGTTGTCCCCGCTGTTATTCATGCTCTACATGGTGAAAATGGAAAATGCGCTAGAAGGTAGCAACATTGGTTTTAATCTGTCACACAAAAAAGGCAGCGTGATGATTGAGCAGAAGCTTCCAGGTTTATTTTATGGGGACGATATTGTCTGCGGACAGTCGAGATTATATACAGCGGCTGGCGGATATATGTGGAAGGGTAGGCGAAGCTCTTGGACCAGGATTTAGTGTAACAATATATGGATTGATGGTATTCAATGATCCCAATGATTAGGCGGTGTCAATACAGGGCAAAAAAATACCGAGGGTAAGCGAATACAAGTATCTCGGAGTATGGGTAAATGAGGGTGATAGATACGTGGAGGTACAGGAAAAAGCCTCGGCAGCAAAGGGAAAGAAGAATACTGCAATGATGAAGCAGAGAGCGTTGTGGGGATACAATAGGTACGAGGTGTTTCGAGGTTTGTGGAAAGGTGTATTGATTCCGGGACTTACTTTTGGGAACTCAGTGATGTGCATGAGGTCAGAGGTCGGTGGGACGCCTTGCGTTGGGTGCTCACGGGAAGACGACGAATGAGGCTGTAAAGAGCGATATGGGGTGGAGAAGTTTTGAGGCGAGGGAAGCTCAGAGCAAAATAAGGTTCGAAGAGAGGCTAAGGAATATAAAAGAGAGTAGATGGGCAGAGAAGGTGTTCCATTATTTGTATAGGAAGAGCGTTGACACACAGTGGAGAAAAAGAACTAGGAGGCTCACTAGTAAATATACGGCTAGCAGTGGAAGCGGTATGGCAACAAAGAGCGTTAAACGCAAAGTCAGAGAGGCGGAGAGGATTAACTAGATGGCAGCGACGGAGAAAAAAACCGTCTCTGAGCAACTACCAAAAGCGCAAAAATGATATAAGGAGGGAGCCATTTTGTGACAATTCAAGGGGAAGCACTTCACTGTTTGAAGCGAGGTCGGGTTGCCTTAGAACGCGTAGTTATAAAGCGAGATTTAGTGAAGAAGAAGAACAGTCATATGCTGTGGGCAAGATAAGGAAACGACGGAGCATGTTCTGATTGAATGTGGAGATATACACCCAGGTGTACGCTTAGGCACGAGCCTAGATGAAGCAAGGTTTGGGTTTGGGCTAGTTGGTGATCCATTAATAATACACAGCGCAGAATGAACAAAGGACGAGAAAAGGAACCACAAAGACAAGCGCTGACTTTCAACTGAGGTTTAATGAAAACAAACATGCAATATAAGTCTCCCAAAACGCATCACGTGAGTGCCACGACAATCGCATACTAACTTCACCACGTCTAACAAAAGACTCTTATCGGAACCTAACAAATGCACGATAAACACGCGCGCAGACCAAATACCAACCAAAGGAGTGCACCGGTACTAAGCATCCAAAAAGGCTAGTTCCTTCTGGGTCAACGCAACCGAAGGTTTGCTGACGCAATTGCCCTTGGCAATGAACGAGGCCTCAATAATCACGCTGGTTTGATCATTTCCATGTTTAGCCAGGACCGCGGTTTGGTCAAACGTAGGAGTGCATCCACACTGAGCGCAGTGCTGGGCAAGGAAACCATCGTTTCTTTTCTGCACCTTCAAATTGTGCTCTTGCAACCTGATGAAGCCTTGGGTTTTAGGGACGACAATGGAAAGCTGAACACGCGCGTGATAGAAATAAGTAAGAGACGGTTAGAGTATTGGTGGCAGAAGAATAGAGAGAATAGATAAAACTAAATAGTGGGAAAAATAAGGACATTCTGCAGTAAAGGGAAGAGAACTCGGCTATCTGCGTTTTTTTTCCTATAATAAGATAGATTCAATCGAAATAGACAATGAAGGCACTAGGCCAACTTAAAAAAAAAAGGTGACAAAGTTTGCTTTTTTTTTTCAACTGACGAGCCTGGTGACACACGTGTCACCGCCCCGTTATAAGGGGGGACTCTCATAGCATCCATCGATCCATATATTTGCTGATAAGTCTCCTCTCTTTTTTTTTTTTCAACTTTGAATCAATGCTCTTCCCACACGAACACCGGAACGATTTTTCCTCCCATCTGCTGCTTTTCATGCTCTTTAATCTTTCTTCGAAACTAATTTTCAAACCATTGAAGTCGCTACCGACTGCAGCATCCCCATACGTCTGCACGTCGTAAAGTGTAGTCTGTACGTTACCATTGCTATACGGCACTATTTCTCGGTGTAAGCAAAAGCTTAGGGTAATAAAGGAAGTTGTGTACGGTAGCGTAATTTTGACCTTGGCCTAGGATATTTTCCCAACATTGGTTGGCAACACTGAAGCGCACATGGAGGGAAGCGCAGCTTAACCCGTCAGTTCATTGCCACCAGCAGCGATGGCTGCAGGTTCCACGAGTTAAGGAGTGTTACGTTGTTGTTATGTTTTACAACGGGCAGGTTCTTTATGAATGGATGTCTGAGACGTCGCCACAGAAGCCCACGAAAAGACGACGCCATTTGCACACAAAATTTAAAACAGACCCTGGAAACGAGTACACAAACACTGACAGAATATGAAAAATGGCCATGCACTATTCAACCGCGCAACTAATGTTATACTAACGTAACAGTTCCTTAGCTCAGCAGAGAGACGAGGCACGACGCTGGTCTCAATAAAGTCCATGATTGTTTGCAAGCCTTGGAGTGGAGCACGTTGATCGATGGGTGGAACAGGCTGATGCTTGAACAGCAGTCACCGCCGCCGTATCTGCGTGCCAGCCGGACACCCACACCAAAGCTCGTGCTCGAAGCCCGACAGCTAACCGCGTCCACGGGCCCAGGACGTCTCGCAGCAGCAGCATGTCCGAGATGCGTGGGCATGGCCGCTAGTGCATGGCATGTCGCCCCGCGCTCAGCTGGTCTCGCGTACGGAACCGGACGACCGAGTCTGCCTCGCTGCTTCTTTCATCTCTTCGCCATCGCGCTTCGCCCTTTCTACCTCATGGATACCATGGCCTTTGCCTATTGGTGCTTGCTTTTCTTTGTTATTTTATTTTTTCCAGCGCTGTGCAACTTTCTTCGTCTTTTAGGAGCTTGCTCGGCAAGCTTCTTATGCTCGCGCCTTGTCCGGCGGCGGCGGCGGCGTGTACACTTCTCCGGTGATTCCAACAATGCTCACTAGATGGCGCGCCACCACTCAAGGCGCCGGCTTTCCGGTGATTTCAAGAATGCTCACTAGATGGCGGCGCCGCTCAAGGCGACGCACACCACTCTCGGCACGTTCGCTTCCTTTCTCTTCGCCGAGAGCTCATGCAGTGAACACTCTTCGTTACCGCTCGGCCGCATGAACACCGCAAAACCAAGGCAGCAGCGCGGCGGGCTCGCAACGCAGCAGCAGCTCGGGCTGGCCGCCCGAGCGCCGCATGTAATGTATACATATATATAACAACGTTTTCACGTCTATAGACTATTTTACGGATGGGTTTGAGTGCCGCCATGTTGGGCTGTTAACCTTTGTGTTTTGTAACTTTAACAACTAAACGAACACTGTTACTGTTGACGCATACGCATGAAAACGCTTGGGTTGGTGCATACGATGTTTCATGGCCTTATTAATTCACGTCGCAATATACAAAAACAAGAAAACATCGGCAGCCCAACATGGCGGCGCCCAGATGTCTTACGGAAAATAGTCTATATATGATGGTAGGAGATGTGTACGGAGGATTCGCGGGTTACCCGATCATCTCCGAGCAAGCTCCTCTAACATCAACCACTTTGTGGATATGGCGGTGATTTTTTTTCTCTCCTCGATCTTGCCCTCGCGGGAACTTGGAACACTCGCGCACATCACTCATTACAAGGAGCAAATGCAGTGCTTAGAAGGAGGTTAACTTATGGTTGCCCGTAGCTTGCCTGGCACCAGCTGCATGGCTGAATTTTGGAGGAGAATAGTTTGATGATGCTGTTTGACGAGTGACGTCTGAAAAAAAAAAGCTAATCTTATCACTTTAGTGACATGTATGGTGAAATGGTACCACACATTACACGTACATTATAATTTAAGACGGATCAGACAGTAATAAGGTAATAATAGAGAGTTAAAGCAAACATATTACGTCTTAGAACAAAACGCTATCCAATTAATGAGCTATACTGGAAGTTTAATCTCATCAAGCGTTTCGACAAGCTGAGATTGTGGAACATGTTATATACTTTCCTAAAACGGAAGAAAACTGTGTGAATATAGGCCCGTCTCGCGAAGTAGGATTGAAAAGTTGTTATTCATGGCAGTTATATTGGTAACAGTAGCAAAGCCTCAACGAAAGCGACACTGCTAGTTAGAGAAAAAATGTCTATCAGCATGAAATCTACTAGTGTGTTTGGTTATAATATGTTGCAGAGCTTTTGCGATAAGAATACATTGATGATCGATATCACAATGTTTTGATGTTTTCTTTGATTACCTCATATTTTACATGCCTTCGCGTCCCCCCTCGTGTATTTTCTGGGGCCCACAACCAAAGAAAAAATCGGCAGATCACACGGTTTGTAGGAAATAGTTTGATGCGAAGCAGTCGGCAAGCTATTGTCTATGCTGCATTTTTTGGCTTTCAGGCAAACATTCTCAGGACAATCACGCTATTTTTAAAAGTGTAGTAGTTGTGTGCACGTCGTGGGTTTACCAGGAACGTCGACTGCACGGCCGTTTAAAGGATAACTTCTGCTCTGATGTAACGTCAGCACTCAGGTTAGACCCCAGACGTCAGCATTATGGAAACGACTTGCATTAAACCGTTTCATGATATGAATATCATACGTAATTGTCGTGTGATATTCCTCCGGGGTCGAGCAACTTTTGAATATAGCTTGCTGAATCATATGAATACAAACGTAATGTTTATTACACTGCTATAAAAGCGGAGTCAACACTGGAACCACTATTAACGTTAACCCGACATGACGCCTGTATCATAGGAGCATACGTCGGCAAAAAATAAGAAGCTCACTCAGACTACCTCATGAAATCAATTTTTCGCTTAGGGCTCACTAGGACTCACACTCACCAAAGTTCTCCTCAAGTGGACTCGCTCGGACTAAGGCTCAGTAAATCTTTTTTTTTTCAACCGGACTCACTCGGACTCAAACTCACCAGAACATTACTCACTGGGACTCACTCAGACTCAGTCTCACGGCTCGATGTGAGCCTGAGTGAGTCTGTGTGAGACGACTCATGAGTCCGTTAGCGTACATTTTTAGCTATTTTGTACCATGGTGTTAATGCTCTTTAACTGCAATATTTCGGCATAATCAGCGCTATTCTTGGTACATTTTGGTCTGGTATCTTTAAAATACGAGTTATCAGTAGAGACCGGATTTTAGGCAAATGCCTATTTTGTTCCTTGCGTTCATATCTTGCCACTTTGACATATGAGCATTAATTAGACGTTAAGAAGGCCTTCTATGGTGTTTTATAGTGCCTATAAATGCCTATTTTTGGCGATCGTTCCTAAATGCCTTTAAGTGCCAATAAATGCCTATTTTCAAAATAGGCGCCTATATGAACACTATTTAAGCTCAAATTTAGTTTTTGAGTGCGGTTTGAGACTTTTATTCATGTCATAGCGCAATATTGCCTTCTGCGAACTCTATGAGGTTCAGCCAAGTCCTATAGTTCAACCAACTTCCGAAAAACAACCGCTAGCAGCAGTGAAATGGGATGCGGCTGCCACAATACGCCACAGCGCTGACATGGCGCGAGCGGTTGGAGGAGGAGGAGGAGAGGTTGACGAGAGGAAAAGACGCTATTTCTGCAGCCCTATATGGGAACGCATCTCAGCATTTACACGGGAATGGAGAGAGGGAAATAAAGATGGGAAGAGGAGAGGAGTGTGGTGTCCGTGCTTGAGGACGCGGCGAGCGGCTTCTAGAGACGGGTGTCGAGTGCCCAAGGAATTGAAGAACCGCCTTGTAGACCTGGGTGTGGCGGTGGGAAGGAAACAGGAGGTTCCTCTGTGTATGCACTGGAAGGTGGAGAAGGAATGCGATACCGCGAAGAGCCATCAGGAGAAGGGAGAGTGCGGATCAAAAGAAAGGAAAATGTGGTGTATACGCGGCTTTTGTTTCGTTTCTAATTTACTTCTTAAAGGGTGCCTCACCAGGTCACATAAGAAATTGCAGTTAGACACTGCAAGTTGCGTGCCCAATGAAGAGCCTTGTACCACGACAATTTTTCAAATTGGTTCGTTAGGAGCCATGAAACCATGAAGCGAGGAGGCAAGCTTCAAACCCTTGCCACTCGCCCCGTGTAGCCATCGCAAGCCCAATTCCTTCCCTGCCCTCTTCGGTATCGGAGCCGGAGGGCAGGGAAGCGCATGACGTGTTGACGCATACGCATCAACACGTCATGCGCACACAGGTCACGTGCGCATGACGTGCACGAGCAGGCTCGGGCACGTCATGCGCTTGGGTACGCCATTAATGTTGTATCGTATCGACGTTCTTGGTAGTGTACTGCGTGTTTCTAGGGGATGGTTCCCTCAGTTCTCATACGTTTGGAGAGGCTGGCACGGATCATGTATCTTTACTGCGATACAGCGCGTCGCACCGCTGGAACTGCTGTCACACACAATCATAGGTCGGCAAAACTTGTGGAGCTCACTCAGATTCACTCATGAAATATATTTTGCGCTTAGGGCTCACTCGGACTCAGACTCACCAAAATTTTTCTGAGCCGGACTCACTCAGACTCAGACTCACCAAAATTTTTCTGAGCCGGACTCACTCGGACTCACACTCACGAAATCATTACTGAGCCGGACTCATTCAGACTCAGACTCACAGCTCGATCTGAGTCTGAGTGAGTCCGAGTGAGTCGACTCATGAGTCCGCTAGCCCAGAATTATCTTGTTCGATCATGTCGTCAATGCTCTATAACACCAGTATCTCACGTAAAAAATTGAAGGACACTTTGTACATTCCAAAGTGTGTTCGCCGAAAGCGTGTGGCCATTCCACTGATTATGCCATGTCTTTTCTCTTTTACACTCTCAGTGGGATAAGACACAAACCGAATGGGTGCGTGTTTTCTTCTTTAATTTTTTACCGCGAATCGCAGCGAGACGCGAGACTCATCTTCCTTCGTTCGCATGCGTTAGTGTTTTCTCGCGCTTTGCGCATCGTGCAAACGCCATCCGCGTTCCAGCTCTTAAATTGACGGACCCTTTGTAAATTGGAAAGTGTATTCCGTGAACGCCTGGGTCCATTGAGACGGCGTCGGTCATAATGATTGCAAACTCTGGGCACAGCGACGCTACGCAAGCAAAGCGCGAGCGCTATAGAGTCCGACGTGACCGGCGTCCGTCTGCGCATCCCGGCGGCCACCTGGCTCCGTGCCAGAGCTCGGATGGACGGTACGGACGGACGGTACATGGACGGATGGACGGACAGACGGATGGATGGACGGACGGACGGACGAACAGACAGAGAGACAGACGGACGGACGGAGGTCGGACGGACAGACAGACGGACGGACACCGGACGGACACCGGACGGACGTGAGCATGAGACATTAAAGGCTTTCGCCTTAAAGATTACACCATCTCCCGCTAAAGGGAACCATGTGTAGATGCGAAGCAGCGGGCGCTAACGCTTACACTGGCGGAGACGTTGACGCTGGCGCTCATCGCAGCGTTGCACGGGAGGGAAACCTGGGGGGGCGCAAAGCACGCACTGATGGACCAGTGTTTCCTACTGGAACATCCCAACCGCTGCTAATGGGCAATGAGAGACAGAAGACTCGGACTGGACACAGAGACCCGCAGTCCGCTTTTAGTTAACGCGCACGCTGCGAATTTTTTATCGTTCGACAACGCACAGGAGAAATCTCCCACCGGCACCACCTTGCAGGTCAAGATCCATTGCCATATATACGGGGTGGCCAGTGAACGGTTGTGCAGCGCGAGCAGTCGGTTTTTTCAACCAAGAAACTCGCTAGCAGACGCTGCCTGCGTCGGCGTCGCGAGGCGAGAGAGGGGGGAGCGTAGGAGAGGAGAGAGACGGGGGGGGACGCGCATGCGCAGTGGGGGTGTGGACGCCGCGGGCAGGGATGCCTAGAGGAGAGAGGGGGGAGCGTAGGAGAGGTGAGAGAGGGGGGGACGCGCATGCGCAGTGGGAGCGTGGGCAGGGATGCCTAGAGGAGAGAGGGGGGGAGCATAGGAGGGGAGAGAGGGAGGGGCGGCGCATGCGCAGTGAGGGTGTGACCTTCGCGGGGAGGGATGCCTAGAGGAGAGAGGTGGAGAGGAGGTTTTTTATTTTTATTTTTTTAAGGGTTTGGCGCATGCGCAGTGGGGGTGTGGACGGACGGACGGACGGACGCCGGACACGGACCACCGGACCGGACGTGAGTATGAGACATTAAAGGCTTTCGCCTTAATAGGTGCTCTTTTTGGCGCCTTTTGATACAGTGCCTTCGAATACGAGTTATGAGTGCTCGTAAACCAGTAAAGTCATTTTTCTTGTGAGGGATGACAACATAAGATAGATTTACCAAGAACTTCCTTGGAAGAGTTGGCAGGGGGGGGGGGGTCAAGGCACTCTGTACGTACTTCGCGCGTCTGATCAATAAATATTGAAATGGTGTATGAAAGACACAGCTTTGGAATACGTGTGAGTAGATGTGAGTATAAATATGAATCCAGGCAAGGGTGATAGTAATGTTGAAGATGAGTAGATATGACCATAGGTCGGCAAAAGAAGTGGAACGCACTCAGACTCACTGAAGAAATATATCTTGCTCTTTGGACTCACTCGGACTCAGACTCACCAAGATTTTCCTGAGCCGAACATCACTCGGACTCACACTCACGAAAATTTTCTTCAGCCGGACTCACTCGGACTTAAACTCATCAAAATGTTACTCACCCGGACTCACTCAGACTCAGACTCACGGCTCAATCTGAGTCTGAGTGAGTCCAGTGAGTCGACTCATGAGTTAGTTCGCCGACCTATGCACACAATCCACCAAAACATGCCAAGCGTTGTCAGGGTTGGCGCCGGCACGACGCGGGAACGGCGAGAAGACGGACGCATGCGAAACGCTGGCCGATTAGCGTATAGAATCTCGCGGCATGCGATTTGAAATAAAAAAAAATAAAAATCAAAAACACGCTCACATTCCGTTTGTGTGTTTTCTTATTTCTCTCATATTTCATTCATCTGCTCAACAACCGATTACACCAATTACACCTGTCGCCTCGAATAATTCTCGCAATATCATGTGCTAAGCTCTCAATCAGGTCCCGCTTAAAGTGCTGGATATAGCCAGGAAACGGGACATTTTTCGTCTGGTTTTCTCGATATAGCCAGCATTTAACCAGGGTCTGATTAAGAGTGGTATACGGTGAGCGTCGTCAGAGCACCGGTGTCTACGTAAAGGAGCGACGTAAGAGCTGGACCATTCCCTGTTGTACGTCACCCCCCTCCATCTTAGGGCGCACGCCCGTGAGAGGAAGGCCAAGCGGCGTTCAGTTTAAAATTTCACGGCTTTCTGCGACGCGTAGCGTTGCAAATATTGGCCGACGTGAATGTGAGCGCCCAGTGCATGCATTACACTTGTCAGCTTGAAATGCCGAAACCTGGTGAGGGGCCCCTCAATGTCTTCATCAACAGGAGAAAAATTGACCCTACGCGATTAGACCCGGCTAATACGTGGCATCCCTCCCTTCTGGTCTTGGAGCGGTCTGGCTATCTGCTCCTGTGACGCCCTTCTCAGCCACGACGGAAAGAAAGAGACCCAGGAGTGTGTTGATTCGACGGTGGACACTTGACTCACAATGCTAGACTATATAGCAAAGGTCGTGTTCTGCGAACCATACAGGAAATGCATGGCTGTGTTCAACCGGCAAGTCAGCGGCAAGTCGCTGCTTCAAACTAAACTTTGGTTTTCAATCTTGGCAGGCCGGTCCGGTGCACCACAGAAGAGGATCGCGGCACTACCTGCTGCTAAACACGGGCGTCTGGATCAATCCATCGCGCATGCACCATTCTGGATGGTTGTCGGATCACTGGCAAGCAACCACCGGTGGGCAAGGGTGTAATCGCCTCGACGGATCATCACATGGTTCCTCCGACGGCTACATAAAGCCCGGCCTTCTCAAGAAACGTTGCAGTCAGCGGCAAGTCGCTGCTTCAAACTAAACTCTGGTTTTCAATCTTGGCAGGTGAGTGTTCTGCCATTATCCATTAGCATTTATAACGATCTGTGCCGCTGACTGCAACAATGCCCTCTACATGTTCTGCATGCACCGTTATTTTGGAGGGAAAGTATCTATCCTGTGCGAACTGTAGGGGGGAACTATCATCTTGGAAAGAATTGTTCATCAGTTACAGAGAATGCGTACACAAAGATGCCAGTTGCGAAGGATTTGCCCGCCTTGCAACTTGGATTTGCCCGCCTTGCAAAAATAGCGACACAGGCCCATCAGAGTCGGGTATGAACCGCGGTGAACTTTCTTTTGCAAATCATTTTACTGCGGTAAACGATAAACTGGATCAGTTGACGACAACAGTTGCGGCACTTGCTACTAAGGTAGAAGAATTGCTGACCTTCAAGGCTACTGGAGAAAAAGTGACTGAGAAGGTCTGTGAAATTCAGTCTTCAATTGAATTTCTATCTAGCAAGTACGATAGCGTGATTTCCAATATGGAAGTTAACCAAGCGGAGCTAACACGTCTGCACACTGAAGTGTCATCTCTTTCTTCAACTGTTGTCGAGCAAGCTGAGTTGCTGGACAAAATGAGGTCGGAGGTAAATTATTTGGAACAGTACAGTAGGAAGTGTAATTTTGAAGTCCATGGTCTGCCGTTCAAGCCTAATGAGAACTTGAGATCTATCATGAATGAGTTGGCCCAGCATTTAGGGATATCTGACTTTCAGGCGACTGCAATAACTGCAATACATCGTCTTCCCAGTAGGACCGATTCTATACCGCCTATACTGGTCCAGACTAGCGATGTTGCTTCTAAAGATAAATGGCTTGGCGCAAAGAAGGGTCTCTCGAGCCTGGCCCAAACTGGGTCCTTTCTGCGGCTATACTTCAATGAGAACTTGACACGCCACAACAAGGACCTATTCAGGCTTACTCGTCTTAAAGGAAAAGAAAAGGGCTTCAAGTTTGTGTGGACAAAGAATGGCAAGATCTTCGCTAAGAAATGTGAAGGCGCATCCCTCATTAGGGTAGAAAGGGAGTTCGATTTAGAAAAGAGTTGCTGAAATGGATACCAGTTCACTAACTTGTAACAGTTTTTCAGAAGTTTCGAAGTTTTTCGTATAAATCTAAAGGTGATTCTTTTCATGCCACACACGTTAACATACGCAGCCTTCGAAAAAACTGGGACGAATTTTGTGTGATCACGTCATCTACTCGCCCTGCTACTGATGTGTTTGTACTAACGGAAATTAATGTCACAGCTGAGGATTTGAGGTGCTTTTCACTACCAGGTTACAAGGTATTTTCCTACACGCGTCAAGCTAGAAGGGGTGGGGTGTAGCAGTTTTTGTTAAAGATAACTTGGTCGTAACAGAGATAAATGTCAGCTTCTTCCAAGCTGAAGTTATTGCCCTCCGATTAAATACGCCCACCTTGTCGTTGGTTTTGTTTGCCGTTTATCGGCCACCTCGTTTCAATGGACGCTTGTTCTTAGCCGATCTAGATCAAGCGCTCTTAGCTCAGTCACATGAAGATTACGTTTGCTTGATAGGCGACTTTAACATCGACATACTGCGTCCTACAGTTACTTTAGTTGCAGACTACCTTGATACGTTGTCGAAATGGGGATTGCAAACCATTATTCAAAGGGCAACGCGTGAGGAATACTTATCTGGCCGTCTTACTACTTCCTGCATTGATCATATAAATATCCGAACACAAAAGTTAACAGTGCAATCTGCTGTCGTCGAAATCAAACTTGCTGATCATTATTTTGTTTCTTGCTCGTTAACTCGGCAAAATAGCTCATCCGCCCCTACAGGGATCCCTAGTAAGAAAGAAGTTTCTATATGTGATGCAAAATCACTCTACACACTGGTATCAAAATACGACTGGAAAGGTTTCTTAAAAAATGTTGCTCCAGCTGACATATATGACAGACTTATTGAAGTGTTACAACAGCTTAAGAAGGCGGCCACACGCATTATCCTCGTCAAACAGCGTAACAAAGAAAATAAGTGGATGACATCAGAAATTTTGGCTGCTTTAAAAGAAAAAGATCTTCTTTGGAATCTAACTAAACGTTATCCAGGTTCTGAAGCAATGCGGTGTAAATTCAAAGAAGCTCGAAACAGAGCGAATGCGATGATTCGCTGCGCAAAACTTAAACACTTACGGGATGAATTTAAATATGCTCGGGCAGACTCCAGGAAAACATGGTCCTTAATCAACAATCTTAAAGGGGGTAACAAACGTGGTAATCATGCATGTGATTATAGTTGTTTTGGGGTTGAAGATAATACCCTCGCTAACGACTTTAATACTGTATTCTCCCGAGTGTCGGGTAATGTGTCGCCACTCCCACCGACGTGCACTTTGCAGAATAGTACATTAGAGTCTGCTCATTTACCTTTTCTTACTGAAGATGAACTCAGATCCCTTATCTTCAGCCTAAAGCGTAATAGATCACCTGGTATTGATGGCATTCGTGTAAACGACCTGCGGGCCATTTTTCATGTTAACAAAGATGTTCTGCTGTCGCTATACAACAATATCATTTCCACTGGCACAATTCCTGTGAATATGAAAACTGCTGTAGTAATTCCTCTTTTTAAGGGAGGGGCACATAACAGAACAGAAAACTACAGCCCTATTTCTGTGCTTTCTTGCCTATCTCAGGTGTTAGAAAAGCATTTACTCGTGACTATGACAAGCTTTTTGGACAAGCATGGTATACTATCCCCTTCCCAGTATGGGTTCATTCCAGGAAAAGGTACACAAGCGGTTCTCCAAGATTTATCTGACGTGTTGAACTTATCGTTCGAACGTAATCAGTGTGTATGCGCAATCCTTCTCGATGTGAGCAAAGCATTCGATAGCGTGAGCCATGGCATTTTGTTAACCAAGCTCTCTTTATTAGGGTTTCGTGGCGCATTTTTGCAGCTCCTGCAAAATTTTCTGCATGACCGACGCCAGCTAGTTTCACTTGGGCAGGCCAAGAGTGATTTCTTATTAATAAAATCCGGTGTCCCGCAAGGCTCCGTCCTTAGTCCATTGTTATACAACATTTTTGTGAATGACCTGGTTAATGCGGTCCCGGTTGGTTTATATCAATATGCAGATGACACTGTCATTATAGCTCAGTCAACCAACTTTATGCATGCCATTACTTCATTACAGGCAGTTGCAACAAGGGCTATGGACTGGTTTTCTGCTAATTTAATTAAAATTAATACGTCTAAGACAAAACTGATTTGTTTTCACAACCCATTGGAAAAATTAGATATCAATTATTCGTTTGTTCTGCATGATTCCAATTGTTATCCTTGTTCGTGTACACCCTTAGACTATGTGGATACCGTGAAGTACCTTGGTCTGTATTTTGACAGTGATCTGTCCTGGAAATCTCACGTAGAGTATGTATGCAAACGTCTTCGCGGTGTATCGTGCATGCTGTACAATTTGAGATATTTGATGCCTCTATCTATTCGAAAACTTGTTGCACATGCTTTGGGTTATAGTGTAGTAAGGTACGGCATAACAGTATATGGCCATTGTGCGGCACGCTGGCAAATGAGGGTAAACTCTATTCTTCGTCACATGTTAAAAAACATTAGCTATGACCTCAACCTCAATGCCAAAAATGATGTTTTTAAAACCTTATGTATGCCGGACTTTACTCGCTTACTAATGGAAAGTGTAGTGCTTAGGCACTTTTGGAACAACAGTTTCAAAACCAAGTATGTTCCTCCACGTTGTTTACGTCCCAAGGACCCATTTCTAGTACCGAGGCGTAACACAAGGTACGGAAAAAGTATACGAGACTGCTACGTTCCTCTGCACTTCAATAAGTTGCCTCCAAGTGTACTGCGCACCCGGACTAAACATAAATTAAAAAAGGTTCTCAGGCGAATGATTTATTTATCGTCGTAAGTGAAGTGGTTGTTCTCTTTCCCGTGCCGCTTTTATTTTATTTCATTTTGTCATATAAGGAAATGTATAACTTCAAAGATTGCTGTTTTCCGCTGCTGCCAGGCACTGCCGCTCAAGCCCTATGTGGCTTTGGCAGGCCTGACATTTGTACTACGTTTTGATGAAATGAGCAATAAAGATTATTATTATTATTATTATTATTATTATTATTATTATTATTATTATTATTATTATTATTAACCGTTGGCGCCTTTGTGCTGTGACAAACAATAACATTTTTTGCTTCCTGTCGTAGATACACGTCACGCACGTCTTTGTTTGAAAATATTTGACTTTATGTAAAAATTTATTCTGCCTATATTTACGATTTTGGACGCCTAAAACGGTGTTTTGCATGCCAATTTTTGGCGCCTAAAAAACGCTTTTTGGTGCCTAAAAATCCGGCCTCTAGTTATCAGTCGATGAAATCAATAGTGTAAACTTTTGTGCGCTACAAGTAAAAAAAAATCGACGAAGAAAATGGTACGGGACAACACAACGGGACAACGTGCTTGTGTTGTCCCGTACCATTTTCTGCGTCGATTTTGTTTACTTGTAGCGCACAAAAGTTTACACTATGTACAACCAACTGGCCCCTACCCTGGCTCTTCTAGATGAAATCAAGTAATCTCGTAACGACGTTTTCATTCAAAGAGATCACGCAGAGATATTTTTATCAAGGATTCCCGTGAGAGAGATTTGGGGAGGGGGGCGGAGGTAAAGGCACTCCCCCTCAGGGTTGCCGTTGGGTGGACTTGAAAAGGAGCCAGAACTCAAGCCAAAAGTAGCCAAAGTAGCCATGCCATTTAATATTATCGCCAAATATGAAGCCAAGTGGAACAAAAGTGGTATTATGAGCAGATTCTTTACTATTGAGCAATAAATACCATTTTCAATAAGTAAGAGCATTGAAAGCCACCGATAAGTTGGGAATAAATTAAGTGAATGAATTATGAGAAATTCATTACGCGTGCATATGTTTATGTAGAAAATATGAGCTCTTGCCAGACACAAAGTTATATTACAATATTCCAGCCAGGAAGTCAGAAAGAAAATGTATAAGTTGAAACAGATTTTCGTTGAAGCTGCAGACCAAATTCTGGTTGTAGATGAACAGGCCAGCTAAATTTTGTTGCAGATGTCTGTTTTCTCAAGTTTACACGAGAAAACGCACTGCGCATCAGAATTATTCGTAAAACTAGAGCATAGCATCACAATAGATGGCGGGAAGCTTGAGCACCGAGCCGACCGCGTGTTCGTCACCATGCACGCAACTTCGCCACTCCGTATTTGGAGACGCGCTAAGTGACGCGTGAGGGTGCCTCGATGCACACCAGCCTACTGGTGTGTGGAGGACGACCATACGCATCCGCTGAAGCGAAAGAAAAGCTTAAAAACAATGTGCTTCGTCTGCAAAAATGAGAAAAAATGGCTACTTAGTGCACCAAATCAGCACTTTAAAAGTAGCCAGAAAATAGCCATGGCGCCAACTGCAAATTTTTGTCGCCAGACGGGGTTGAAGAGTAGCCAATTTGGCGCAAAGTAGCCACCAACGGCAACCCTGCTCCCCCCCCCCCCCCCGTATCTTACGCCTCTGATTAATAAATCTTCAGCAGGCTTATGGACGCTAGTGCGTTGAAGTATGTGTGAGTGCACATGAGTAATAACGCGAGCCGATATTAGGCTGATAGCAATGCTGAAGTTGAGTAGTTGTCACCATAGGTCGATACAAGAATGCGGAGCTCACTCAGACTCACCCAAGAAATATATTTTGGGTTTGGGGCTCACTCGCACTCAAACTCACCAAAAGTTTCCTCAACAGGACTCACTCGGACTCAGACTCACTAAACATTAGCTCAGCCGGACTCACTCGGACTCCAACTCACCAAAGCATTACTTCACCCGGACTCACTCAGACTCAGACACACGGCCCGATGTGAGTATCAGGGAGTCGACTGATGATTGAGATTGCTTATACATATGAATACCGAGTACATATATAATGTTTGTTAGACTGCTATAAAAGTGGAGTCAACACAGGAACCACAGTTGTCGTTAACCCGACATGACGCATCTATTATATCAGGACATATGTAATATTTATTGCCTTGTTAAAAAATTAGATAGCCAGCATTGCAACCGCAAGTGACTTCGCAGCAACATTACGCCTGCATAGGGTCTTTTTCCAAAGCAGTTTCAAGGCCTGGCTTGGCTCTCTGGTCGTATACCTGACTGCCACTGAGAAAGCTTGGACTGTAACAGCGTGAAAAACTGGGCTAGTTGGTTTAACTTCATTGTAACGCAGTGCAAAAAGGCGAAGACATGAGATAAAGGACTACACAGGACAGCCGCTGACGTCAGCGCCTTTCCTGCATGGTCCTTCATCTCGTGTCTTCGTCTTTTTGCGCTGCTTTACAATGAAGAACACTTGGGTTCGATCCGAGCCGAGATCCTGATTTTCATTATTTGCAGTCATCGGATCAATGCTGCCAATGCCGGTTTTTCTTAACGTTCTCGCATTTACATTACCAACGTCTGTTTTTTATGTTCCTAGGTAGATAGAAACTGTCAATCACCTGTGGTGCATGCCTGCATACCGCGGCCCATGGTATACGGGTATGTTCCACACATGTCTGGAGGAAAGGGTTTGACGACGTACGCGACAGAATTTTTACGGTATCCATGTCAAGACCAGACAGTTATATTTGTCAGACCCTCTTACCCTCCCACACCAATTTTCGTGCACACCACGTTAAGGAGGCGATCTGGAGAGCACCCAGGTGTAGGCTGCTAGAGAGATAGATAGATACGTAGATAGAAACGCTCGAAGTGCCTTTGGTTCACAAAGAAATGCTTCGCATTTAATATTGGAAATAAACGAAAAAACACATACTCCTAGATCTGAGGGCACCGAAGAGGGAAAACAGAAACGGACACCAGTATGGCGCCTACGCGAGTAATGAGGGTAAGCGTGTGACACCCCGAGCGTTGGAGTGCGAGGTCATCGTCGGCGAAAAGACGGCGGCCGACGCCCATACCGTGGACAAAACGGCGAAGAAAGAAATGGATCGCCGTAGGTCACCCGGCAAGAAAGAGCCAAACGGGCCTGCCTTCGGGGGGAAATAAAGGAGACCAGCGGTGAGGAGGGGTGCATTTTGTGTGTGCGTGTGTGCATTGTCTTTTCCCCGTTGGCATTCTTGTGGTCACCCTCCTCTCGTCACTTGGTACACAGCGCCTGTCGCTGTACGGTATAAAAGGGCGCGAGCAATGGTGCTCCGGACACTGGAAATTCCCGTTTCCGAACACCCAAACCCAACATGAACGGATACGTAAGTGTCTCAGCACTTTGTTTGTACGAGCAGCTGCGCAAACAACCGTGGAAGTGCAGCACAATTACAACTCCTGAACATTTCTCTCGCCGTTGGAAACTGGCATTTTGGCAATGTTATCTCTTTAACTCACTTGGACGGCCAAGAAGTCGGCATTGAGAAAATGTGCTGAAATGCCGCAGATCAGTCGCTAGTTCGAATAAGGGCTATTAGTGACTTTTCTGAAGATGGGACAGATGAAATAGGACAGGATTAAGTAGAACTAATTTGCGAAAGGCCTTCTCCAAGCACATCAGTTTATGTGCCGCTGATATTGCCCATGATATCTGCCATTAGTTTCTCTGCATCTATCCTTTCCACCCTGGGACATTGCAGCAGTAAGATGCCGTCGTTGAGCTCGAAGGCGCTGCTTAAAACGTCCCTGCATTCCCATTGAGGCGTTAGTCAACAGTGCTTGTGCTTTAGGCCCAAGTGAGGACCCAGGAACTACTAAGAGTGCTCACGCTCCTTCATCAGGACTTGACGCGCAAAACCTAGAATGTTAACTCTAGCTAGGTAAGGAAATAAAGAAAGCGAATGAATGGAATAAATTTGCTCGTATTACACTTCCTGGTAACGAGTCGGGAAATATTCATTTGCCTAATTGTGCTTTGTGCTTCGGATTTTCACAACAATTCGAGATACGTGCACTTAAACATACGTTTGCTTAACCTTGCGCTGAGTGGCTTTTTTTTTCCGTGGTGCAGTTAAGGTGCTGTCGACACAAGGTCCATCCCATCACTTACCAGAAACAGCGGCGCTGATAGCGTTGATATCATAGGGAACGCCTTCTTAATACCTGGATCTCGGAAAGTAGAGACTGGTAAATGAGCGGAGATGTCCAGCCCTACGCGTTGTGTAATATTGTACTGTTGCGAAGTGTACTTTGTTCGAAAATATTGTAAATATAACGTAAACATGTGATCTTGCTAAGTCGCTTATAAAACAAGAACTCATTCTTGGTCCAACCATGTGAAAAGAGCGACCTCTACCCCTTTCTACCGTTATGAGCTATTGGCCTAACTGCACAGTTTTTAAATATACTCCTTGGGCTCTGTCGTTCTCTAGATCGCCTAAAATCATTGCAATAGCTTATGGAAAACCCACGACGTCGATATGCGTAGCGCTTGAACTAGACATGCTTCAAGGAACTGCTCAAAAAACGACAAGACGTATAGAAGAAGATGCACGCACCGTTTCTGAATGTCCTGTTGTTTTCGCGTTCTTCTTTGAAGTATGTACAACCAGCAAACCAAACTATCCGTCCTTTTAGCTAAAAACATTTTGCCTCTATACAAGAACGCGTCCGAGTGCTTCGCACGAGATCCAGTGATGCGTATAGCATGCTTATCTGCTTTGGTTGGCTAATTCTCAGTAATTTTTCTAGTGCTATGAGGAGATCGTGTAACACAAAAGTGACGAGTTTGAACCGTTATATGAAATGCTTGTTCAGCACCGAACAACAACAACGAAGAATTAGTCCATTAGGAGTTAGATATTACTGATATGGAGTAAGGTTGTGTCTGCCCCATGTACTGCTACACTACGTTCTTTCGTGTTAAGCATTACGCATGTTGCTAATTATAGAACTCCACATATAATGCAATCGGGGCATAAGAAGGAGGAATAGCGCTCGACAGATAAAAATTAAGATTCTGCGATGAGGTTTTTAAAGAAAATACATGAAATTTTTGGAGCTGTCCCGATAAAAGATGGAACAATAGTGAAGCTATGCGACCCCTTAACATTAATTTACTGTTTGGTGCAGACCCTCCTCGCCTTCCTTGGTGTCATTGCCGCGGCCTACGCCGGTGGCTACGGCCTCGGCCACGGCTATGGCCTCGGCTATGGTCACGGCTATGGTCTTGGCTATGGCTATGGTCACGGCTATGGACACGGCTACGCCCTCGGCCACGGCTATGGACACGGCCACCACGGAGCCATTGTTGCCACCTCGGTGCAGAAGACTGTTCATCATGCTCCTGCCCGTGGTAAGAATGAGAAGCCGACGATTCTTGTGTGTTCGCCGACTATGTTTCCCATCTCCCTATTTTTGCATTGGTGAACTTATGGAGACGTTCAAATGCACACTTGCAGTAGCTTACATGACAGTTCAACTCATTATCTAGTTGTTTTCACCATTTGGCTTGCTTGGATCATGGTCAATGTAGCAAATACTAAACCTCTATAGGTGAGGTATACGTTTTTTCGCTCCTTTTGTACTGCCTAATATGCTAACAAACTATGTTTTGCTGAACTGATTGCTACATATTGCCATCGAAGTACCAAATGCCATAGATACTGCTTGTTACAACAAGTTATAGTCACTGCGACATAAAAGGGATATTCTTTGTTGTTTTTCTAGCAATGTCTCTAGCGTCACCACATGTGCTGAAGGATCGTCACCACATGTGCTGATACATGCAGTGCTGGTAATCTCAAATGATGTTGTATTCAGTTCCCTACTTGAAACACCAATAACACTTGGGTTCTGTACAAGCTCATGTTTCCCGACACCACTGCCAGATGGCGCCTATATCTCACGCAGCGCCTCTTCTATTTTATCAATTCCAGCAAGATGCGGCCGATTAAACATAGAGCAGGCGCTGTCTGAGGCGTGGCGAAACATAGTACTACGGCCAGCAGAAGACTATCGTCTTTTTTCTATCCGTTTGTTTGTATGTATGCGCTTTTGTCTTTCATGTAGATGGTACCGAAATTGTAACCCACTCTTGCCTAAGCCCTGCAATTCAGGTTAGCGGTGGTATGAAATATATGTAGCTTTATAAATAAAAATATTAATAAACCGGCTTCATTGCTTGGCGTAAAAACGAGAGCTACTACTGTAATATTAATACATTTAGCAGAACTGAAACATGGGTGAGTGCCTTCTCATCGGCAACACATTAACACAGGGAAGAATTTTAAACAGGGGATCACTTCAGCAGTATTATTGCATCAAAAATGGCTGCTCACATTTAACGAAACATTTCTTTTCAGCCCAGCTTTATGAAAAAGTAATTCTTACACGTTCACTGAGACACTGGTTAATTATTATTGCAGAGATAATTCATGCATATTATCTGTTCACAGCTGTTGCTGTTGCCCATCATGGCTACGGTCATGGTCTTGGCTATGGCCATGGTTTTGGCTACGGACACGGTCTGGGCTATGGCCTTGCCCTCGGCCACGGTTACGGCTATGGCCATGGCTTCGGACACTACGGTTAAACTCTATTCTTATCATAGGTGAGTATTTCCATACAGGTAAAGCGAAGCGGAGTCAATGCACGGTGGTGATGTTTCTTGGGACCACATATACGACATAAAAGGCATCGAGGAGGAAACGTATTTATGCCTTTGTGGCTGGTGCACCAGTATTTTCACAGTATTAAGGGGCTTGTCTACCTGTTGAAACATAAGGAAATGCTGTGTGCACTGTACAACCGTTGCTAGCGCTACGTTAGCCGCAGCTCTCTCTCTCTATAAATAAATAAATAAATAAATAAATAAATATATATATATATATATATATATATATATATATATATATATATATATATATATATATATATCATCACTTTGCAATAACCTGATAAATGCCAGAAAGCTAGTCGAAATTGCAATGAAGGTAACGAATTGATGTCGCAATGTCGATCATTCAAACGCAATGTAGATGGTGGAAATTACGCGTTGCAGCAGGAAAAATGGAGCTCTGAACTGAACGATGGACTTTTCTCTTTCAGTCAACCATATTGCAAGAGGCAAACGGACGATGTATCCGGCACACGGGTCAAAAAGAGGGTGAGAAGAAATGGGGAAATAAAATTGTTAATTTATTGTAAAAACGTCTGTGTGTGTATTCATTTAGATGCTTAATTGAAACCACGCTCGTTAAGCTGACACAATGCACGTGTCCACTTGGAAAGTTCTTAATTCCGTCTGACCGCCTAACTTTCTGTCTCCCCTGACACATTTGCCTTTTTTTTTGGGGGGGGGGGGGGGAGGGGGGATACACTCATTTACTCTTAATGACCAGTGGTTACCTTGCCTACGTGCTACATGTCCTGCCCATGTCCATTACTTCTTGATTTCGACTAAGATGTCCTTCACACGTGTTTGTTCCCTGATCCCCTCTGCTCTCCTCTTGTCCCTTATGGTTACACCTATCATTTTCCTTTCCATTGCTCACTGCGTCGTCCTCAATTCAAGTTGAACCCTCTTAGTAATAATACCTTGGTTTGGGCGAGTTGGTCCATCAATAGATAAAACGTGAAAAGCGCGAACGACGAAGACGAAACACATACAACAGAAGAAAGTGAGCGGGAGCGTGCTACCAGTGAGGCAGTGGAATGTGTGCTTATGAAAGCTGATCGCGGAACGTTTTCCCGTCCACCGCTCATGAAGATAGTGAAGTGTTTGAAAGAAAGAAACCTGGCTATCCTCCAAGCCGACAAGGAAGGAGGATTTGTAGTACTACCTGACAGCTTTATGAAAGCCAAGGCCGATGAAGCCATTAAGAAGAATTTCAAGAAAACCAACTTCAATCCAGTGCAACAAAAGAAAGCCGCGCTCAAACTGACAAAAGACTTACTACTGGACTCTTTACGCAAACGAGTTAAGTCCGCCGAAAACGAATTCCTGGAAGTCTTCTTCTCATGCAAGACACACAAGCCTGGCTATCCTCTTCGTGTGATCGTCTCTGAAAAAGGATCATGGCAGCAGCAACTGGGAAGTTCCTGCGGGGACACTTAAAGCGGCTTCCAATCGAAGATCCCTTCTTAGTGAGGTGCTCAGATGACGTTGTCCTAGAGCTAAAAGACGGTGTGGGAGCTGCTGCGATTGGTTTCTCTCTAGACGTTGAGGACTTGTACTCTTCCGTTACACGTGAAGGTATCCTGCGGGCAGTTCGTGAAAAAATCAATGAAATAGGTGAGCTTGCTTTCCAGAATTTGGTGTGCATGAACTGTGACAATTCTTTAACGTTGTTAGAATTCTATATACATTCGACAGCTATTATTCATAGTGGCTCTTACTTCATTCAAAGCACAGGCATTTGTATTAGCTCATCGATAGCCCCCCATAATATGTGACATTTTTTGGCATCCTTTGACAATCGTGTAAATGCGCAACTAACCGGAATGCCAATCATTCGTATTTATAGGTATGTAGATGACTATTTAATAGTCCTTAAAAGATCACCTGGCCTTTGCCTTGACGATGCAGTAGCAGACTGTCTCACATTGTTCACCAACCTTTCTGAAGGCCTCAGGTTTACGTGTGAACTGCCGAATGAAAATGTCATCCAGTTTCTAGACCTTCAGATTATTTTTTCGTCATCTAGTCATGCCTGTTGGAGTTATAACCCCAGGTCAAAGAAAAGTGTTTTACCCTTCGACAGCGCCCATTCTAAGCTAATAAAAAGAGGCATAGCTTCTACTTGTATTATGAATGCCTTGCGCAAATCATGCATGCACCAGATAGAGCCAAGTGTGTCCAGGCAAGTAAATAGATTAAGGAAGGCAGGCTTTCCGTTGTATGTTGTCTCATCAGTTTGCGAGACACTACTTAAGAAATCAAAATTGCCTAAGGAGCGGGCAACAAAAGATCTTGACGAAAGACCGGCGCATGCGATTCCATACCTTCATAAAGTATCTCACAACTTGAAGAAGGTAGCTAACCGACATCATATCAATTTAGTTTTTTCAGCACCTTGCAAACTATCAGCCATTTGTAACCTTCAAAGGACGAAAACACTCGTGCATTGTAACACTAATCACAGGACTGTTTATACTGTGTGTACCGCAAATGTAGTGTACCAGATACCTCTAAGTTGTGGTCGTGTTTATATTGGACATACTAGTCAGTGCTTCAATGATAGGGCTAGACAACACAATAATGATGTCAGGAAGGGATTTGGTAGTCACTTAGCAGAACATTGTAAGCAATGCGCATGCACGCCTTTATTTCAGAACACCACTTTTTTAAAAAAAAAGGCAGTACGAAAACGGAACGCGAAATCGTCCAGGCATACCTGATAAAAGAAAGCAGGTGATTAGTGTGTCAGCTGCCCATCTTTGCCGTTGCAAAAAAAAAAAAATGAAGTGGCTTTTCTTTCGACGCATTTGGATGCATCATGATTTGTTTTGAAATTTCTCGTTCTAAGATTGACCCACACAATCTCTTGTGGGATGATGTGTGCATATGTATGAGCTTTCTTATTTAAAAATTGTAGCGTTACATTAGACGAGGACAAGAAGAAAAGAACATGACAGGACGGGCGCTGACTCCAACTATTTTTATTGAAACAACCGCATAGCATTTTATAGCAATAAAAGACAAGGAACGCATGCGCATTCATGAGGAACAGTGGATGGGGTGGGATTGGTGCAAGCTATCACTTTTTGTTTAGTACCTCAAATTCACTAGCACGCAATGATACAGATGTGGTGCTGACGCACATGTCGCCTTTCTGTGTGATGAAATACGCTTCTGATAGTTCGCGAGCTAATCTATCTTTACTTCTGCTTAGGATTTTTATTTTCTCAAGCCATGGTTCACAGTTTCTGCAAGCGCTGCAATGGGCGGGTAGATTCTGGAGCGACGCTGACTCATCGCTTAGCGACCGTTCATGTTCCTTGGCGCGCTGGTTTATGCAGCGCCCAGTCTGACCAACGTAAACCTTGCCACATGAAAGGGGGGATCTCGTAGACCACACCCGTGGCACACCGCACGTACGGTTTGGCGTGTTTCGTTCCACAGCCGGGAATCACCTGTTTGCTGCAGACCTTGGGGCACACTTTGGCTAGCTTATGTGGGGCCGAGAAGACGATTGGGACACCGTACTTGTTGCCAACCCTTTTCAGATTGTGAAGCTAGCCAAAGTGTGACACACTGGTTGAAGAAGGAAGTTGCTGGGGTGAACCATTTATTTTCTGAGCTGATGAGAGGACTGGCAAAACGACATAAAGTT
>JALIZH010032646.1:0-10178 GCA_030522465.1 Rhipicephalus appendiculatus | reverse complement strand
ATATTATTGTGTTAAAGCTTCTCACTTTTAGCCAAAGCTGCAATATAACTTTCCAGTCGGCATAGCTGGAAACTTCATTTGGCGAAGGCGCATTTTGAAAAAGGGTGCTCATGGCTACGGAAGTGCGACTTAGGCATTTGACAGCAGCTGTTTTTATAGACCGAAGACGTGGGAAATAAACCCGAGAGAACGTCAGACTAGCCTACGAAAAAACAAACACAAGGTTTTGCTGTGTTCTTCACGCTTGCAGACCTGGTCTATGATTCTTGATCTGCAAGTCAGACAGTCAGTGCAGCTTTGTATGTGAATGTCATAGTGATTGTCAAAGTTCGCGTACGCGGAGTTAAAGGTAAACGCAGTCTCATCCATTCTACTGAACGCTATCAGACGCAGATTCCCCCTTCACTTAATGCTTCCTAAGTGGCAGCGCACGTATATGCGCAGTGGATCAACCTCTGGTAATTTGAGCGCTTCAGGGAACTCTTCTCGCTCAGGAATCAAGATGGAAGTGGTATTTTTGTCATATGCACATATCTTTTTCATTAAGGCACATACGCGGAAGGTTTATTAGTGCGCAGAAAAAACCTGTCATGAAGCGCACAATACGGAGAAACACTATTCAACGTAGTGTTTGTAGAGGTTTTGCCAATTGAGATATAGCAATGCCGCGGAATATGAGAATTTTCTGTTTAGTGCCACTTAGGTGACAATATAGCCAAAGGTCACCGAAGGTTACGGAATCGATTTTTCGTTATGTATTGCCACCATCCGATGTGGCGTTGCTACACCCTTCACAGCCACAGCAGCATCAATATGGCGATCTACATCCTTAATTAAATAGCGAGTGCTATCTGTCCAGCGACCGCAAACGTCTATTCCTCCTATCAATTCCCACAGCAGGCTTGCTGCGCGAATGGTGAATTTGTTTTCACACGAAATATTGAACTAACTTATCATACCAAGTATCTTGTAATAATATAACTTGTTTTTCTCGTTATTTTGCGTAGACATTTCTTCTGCCAGTCTGTTGTTCTTTCTCCCTCCTTCTTTACGCTCTGCACTATAAAATGGGTCACTGAAGTAGTTATGTATTCCATTACTGCGCGACTGCGCAAATGAAACGCAAGTTGCTACCTTAGAATGCTCCAAATTAGTCCGACGCACTGGAGCAGTGGTTATGGTGCTCGCCTGTTGACCCGAAGATAGCAAGTTCGATCCCGACCGCGGTGGTCACATTTAGATGGAGGCAAAATAGTAGAGAACCGTGTACTGTGCGATGTCAGTGCACTTTAAAGAACACCACCTGGTCGAAATTTCCGGCGTTCTCTTCTACGACGTCTCTCGTAATCATATTTGGTTTTGGGACGTAAGACCCCCGATATTATTAATTCTCTAATTTCCATCCGTTGGCAATAAAATGCAGATTATAACACCATTTTTGTCGATTGATTCTACAAAGATTTCATGCTTGCACTTTGCATCTCAGGTCAGTGGGCTTGTGCTGTAGATCATCGTCGTAGTGAGTGCTCGATGTCGCTTGCACTGCATCGGTGAAAGGGTGGTACAGTCGCGCGCGATATCAAGGATATCACGCGAGCGTCGACCTGCCTAACGTCCCAGGGGCCTAGCGGCATGTTTCGGAACAGTGAAAATCAAGATTTCGCCTCTTTCTCTTCCTCGTTGGCTGTTCCATGCTACAAAAATCACCCCTAAACGAACTCTACGCCCTTTCTCTCTATTTTGAGCCTTCCATTTGTTGCGATCAAGTGTATTCTTCGTGGGCACTTATCTCCGTTGGCGATTACAAAATTGCTGGGAAAGATGTGTTGAAGCTGGTGCGTGGCACTGCTTCGTTTAAACAGCTTCCTCAGACGGGAGTGATCGCATCTTAAGGAACAGCAAAAAGAGTGAGTGAAGCCGGCGTGATACCACCCTCTCCTCGAAAGGGTATTCTGGGACGCGGCGCTGTTGTAATTCTTGTTCGACGTTCGCGCGATAACCTTCAAATGACGCTCGACTGTACATATACCGAATTTATTTAGGCATAGTCCTTAGATGATTCATCAAATGGAAATATTGACCATCGGTGTAGTTGGCGTCAAAATGATTGATGGACAGAATGATCACCACGTTACGATGTCCCCACGTGACGTCGCATTACATGACAGCCCATGAAGACGTCATCACGTTTTATCTAGTGCTGCATGTTTTCGGATAAATCCGATAAAACCCGAAATACACTCATCGGTAAAATGTTTCAAAATTCAGATTTATCCGATGAGCTATGATTTTAATGGGCATCTTCAACGTTCAAAGCGCATTTTCATAGGTGAAAATCATCAATCGAAAGGACCGCACCACTATCAGTGGCAGCAACCTCGTAATGTATGCTTGCGTCTAGTACAACAGTACTAACTTGCAGTACTAACAGCTTGCAGTACTAACAAACTTAGGTTTCTTGTATTCAAGTATATGTGATTGTATGTATATGTGTTTGTGCGTTCAAACCTTCCAGACATCTAAAATACACTTAGTGTATTCGAATGTTTTTCGGAATCAGATCTCATTTCATCTAAGACATCGTAATATTGAGAATAATAAAAATATAACAAATCATTTATTGTTCAAGAAGGCGAGCGCGGCTGGTAGAAAATGCTGAGAAGAAGCTTCAATAGCTCCTGCCCGTCTCCCCCCCTCTCCCCCCCAAAAACGAAGTACACTTTGGCGCGTTTACAGCAGTGCAAATCAACAGCTTTAATAACAGGGTAAATGAACCAGAAGTGAGAAGAAATGAAAGGATGGAGAAACATGATTATCAGTTACAGTGCCAAGCATATTCATTGGAAATAAATGTAGTACCACAGTAGGAACACATTGCAACAACTCACAATGCAACACAGACTTTCGGAGAATCGGAGATTTACGAGAAACAAACTCCGACAAACGCCGGATTTCCTTTATAAAAAAAAATCACGCCATATCCACAAAGTGAATGATGTTGGAGGAGCTTGCTCGGAGATGATCGGGTAACCCGCGAATCTTCCGTACACATCTCCTACCATCATATATAGACGTGACAACGTTATTATATACACATTGCATGCGGCGCTCGGGCCGCGAGCCCCAGCTGCTCTTCGTTGCGAGCCCACCGCGCTGCTGTGCTGTGTTCATGCGGCCGAGCGGTAACGAAGTTTTCACTGCCTGAGCTCCCGGCGAAGAGAAAATTACACCACCTCCCGCTAAAGGGAACCATGTGTACATGCGAAGCAGCGGGCGCTAACGCTTACACTGGCGGCGGCGTTGACGCTGGCGCTCATCGCAGCGTTGCGCAGGAGAGAAACCTCGGGAGGCGCAAAGCACGCAGTGATGAACCGGTGTTTCCTACTGGAACATGCCAATCGCTGCTAATGGGCAATGAGAGACAGAAGACTCCGACTGGACACAGAGACCCGCAGTCCGCTTTTAGTTAACGCGCACGCTGCGAATTTTTATTGTTCAACAACGCGCAGGAGAAATCTCTCACCGGCACCACCTTGGAGGTCAAGATCCAGTGCCATATATACGGGGTGGCCAGTGAACGGTTGTGCAGCGCGAGCAGTCCGTTTTTTCAACCAAGAAACTCGCTAGCAGACGCTGCCTGCGTAGGCGTCGCGAGCCGAGGGAGGGGGGGGAGCGTAGGAGAGAGAGAGAGAGGGGGGGACGCGCAGGCGCAGTGGGAGTGTGGACGCCGCGGAGAGGGATGCCTAGAGGAGAGAGGGGGGAGTGTAGGAGAGGAGAGAGGGAGGGGATGCGCAGTGAGCGGAGAAGTTTACACGCCACCGCCATCGCCGCCGGACAAGGCGCGAGCTTTAAGAAGCTTGCCGAACAAGCTCCTAAAAACTTCCCCATCTCTCGCTAAAGGGAACCATGTGTGGATGCGAAGCAGCGGGGGAGATGGCTGGCTTGAGCGGGAGAAACGTCGCAGCTCCCGATTGGCGGCCGCGGCACTGGCGCTCATGGCTCCGCTGCACAGGAGAGAGAATGAGGCGCGCGCGCTCCGTCATTTTCATACCGCGGAACTACCGTGGCGCGCCCAGCGGAGTATGCAGTTGTCGCACCACCTGTCATGCGCGCCTCTCCGTAGAGTAGATGATTCCTAGAGGAGAAGACGGGGGGGGGCCGTAGGAGAGGAGAGAAAGAGTTAGGGAACGCGCATGCGCTGTGGGGGGTGGAACGCGGGCGCCGCTCCGTAGAGGAGCGCGTTCCTAGAGGGGAGAATGGGGGGGGAGCGTAGGAGAGGAGAAAGAGAGGGAGGGGACGCGCATGCGCTGTGAGGGTGTGGGGCGCTGGAATGAGGGACGGACAAAGCCCCCGCAAACGCATGCAAGCAAGATCAAGGAATGAAGTCAACGGGACGCGGGCGCCGCTCCGTAGAGTAGAGAATTCCTAGAGGAGAGAAAGGGTGGGAGCGTAGGAGAGGATAGAGAGGTGCTGTGGGACGCGGGACGCGGAAAGGAGTGACGGACAAAGCCCACGCAAGCACATGCAAGGAAGATCACGGAATGGAGTGAACGTGGGTGACAGACACCACTGGTAGTGGCCGTTATTCTTTGCTTGCACCCACCACCTGCCTAGCCATTGCTAAGCAGCCATTATGTGCTCTCGACCATGACTCGTGTGACTGTGGTGGTGGTTGACGGCCTTATTGTACTACAGTGTTCTGGTTCCCATAGTGGCTGCTTCCCTACTTCATGAAAGCTACCGGACGCGGGACGTCGCACGCGGGACGCGGGAGAGACACAGCCCTGAGCATAAGATGCTTCGCATCTAAAATATGCCTCGAAAAGGCTCTCGGAAATTCAAGAAAAACAATCTCAGAAAAGATGGAGCCCTAGTTATATCCAAGGTTGGTCAAACGTAGGCCGATCACCGACGCAGTGCAAAACTAGATGAGGTGTAGCAATTTTGGAGGACGGCGGGGGAGGATCAATACGTTGACTGAGAAGGAAAAGGAGCATACGCCTTTCGCCATAGAGTCCACTTCGCCTAGTGCATAAGAAATTAACCTTGTCCGTTTTTTGAAGTATATCCCGCACGTTTAAAAAATTAATACCATTTCTTAACTTCGCATATGTTTCGCTAAGACGAGGAGCTGTCTCATGAAGTACCATCTCATAGAAAACAGCGCAGCAGAGGGGACACAAAGAAATAACGAAAAGAGAGACGTCTGTTCGTTTAGACTGAGTTAGGTGGGGTTTGGCGGGGTGGGGTATTTTAGGGGCGAAGCTCCTCTTAGTCTAACCTTGTCCCGCGTCAGGCGTAATCGGCAGTATCTCGTCATAATGATGACAATGGCGCTGATGACCATGAAGAATACGCACGTTCCAGACCACCTCTAGTTCCCATCGTGTGCACCGAGGAAGCAGAGCGTCCCGCAGGCGGTGTGGCCATCTATGTCAAGCAGAACACTGTAGTACAATAAGGCCGTCCACCACCACTACAGTCACTAGAGTCATGGCCGAGTGCATAGAGGGGCAGCTTAGCAATGGCTAGGCAGGTGGTGTCTGTCGCCCAGGTTGGCTCCATTCCTTGATCTTGCTTGGATGTGCTTGCGGGGGCTTACTTCATCCCTCCTTCCCGCGTCCTACACCCCTCCAGAGCATGCGCGTACCCTCCACCTCTCTCTCCTCTCTAACGCTCACCCCCCTCTCTCTCCTCTAGCAATCCTCTACCGTACGGAGCGGCGCCCGCGTCCTACACCCCTCCAGAGCATGCGTGTCCCCTCTCTCTCCTCTCCAACGCTCACCCCCCTTTCTCTCCTCTAGGAATCCTCTACTGTACGGAGCGGCGCGCGCGTCCCCTCTCTCTCCTCTCCTACGCTCACCCCCTTTCTCTCCTCTAGGGAATCCTCTACTCTACGGAGCGGCGTCCACGTTCCACATCCCCACAGCGGATGTGCGTCCTCTCCTCCTCTCTCTGCTCTACGCTCACCCCTCTCTCCCCTCTAGAAATCCTCTACGGAGCCATATAAGAACCCCTATCCCTCCACTTCAACGACCATAAAGCCGTTATAATGAAGGGGGATCGGAAGCCACGTGTAGCTACCATTTACGAATAAATAAAATTTCTTGTATGTATACACACAGTGTTTGTCACGTCTTTGATGATGTAGTGGACGAAAATTCACGGAAGATTAACGGTTTACCGATGAACCTCCAGAGCTTCGCCCACTCATCATCATTCACTCCGTGGATATGCTGTGAGTTTTTTTTGTTCTGTATTTGTGTCCCATCGCCTGCGCAGTTAGCTAGAAGATGAACTCGTAGGAGCCCGCCCAGCGTTTAATGCTTGAAGTACCATGCATAGTTTGCTGCCGACAACCAAGGTGAGTTCTTGAACAATGAATGCACAGCTTTCTTTAAAAGAAGACTTGCAATTATTTTACAGGTGATCAGCTATACCTTCAATACCTTAGTTATTTTAACAGAGGAGATCTTTATGCTTGGCGAAAATTCCGGTCGGTGTTGGCAGAATAATGGGCTAGCCTGGTAACATCAGCATACATCGCCTAGCTACGCATTGGAGGAAGGAAAAAAAATTACACCATCTCCCGCTAAAGGGAACCATGTGTAGATGTGAAGAAGCGGGCGCACGCAGTGGTGGAGCGGTGTTTCCTACTGGAACATGCCAATCGCTGCTAATGGGCAATGAGAGACAGACGACTCCGACTGGACACAGAGACCCGCAGTCCGCTTTTAGTTAACGCGCACGCTGCGAATTTTTATTGTTCAACAACGCACAGGAGAAATCTCCCACCGGCACCACCTTGCAGGTCAAGATCCACTGCCATATATACGGGGTGGCCAGTGAACGGTTGTGCAGCGCGAGCAGTCGGTTTTTTCAACCAAGAAACTCGCTAGCAGACGCTGCCTGCGTCGGCGTCGCGAGGCGAGAGAGGGAGGAGCATAGGAGAGGAGAGAGAGGGGGGTGACACGCATGCGCAGTGGAAGTGTGAACGCCGTGGGCAGGGATGCGTAGAGGAGAGAGGGGGGGGAGCGTAGGAGAGGAGAGAGAGGGGGGGACGCGCATGCGCAGGGGGGAGTTAGACGCCGCGGGCAGGGATGGAGAGAGGGGGGGAGTGTAAGAGGGGAGAGAGGAAGGGAGGCGCATGCGCAGTGTGGGTGTGGTTGCCGCGGGGAGGGATGCCTAGAGGAGAGAGAGGGGGAGAGGAGGTTTTTTATTTTTTATTTTTTTAACTGTTTGCGCATGCGCAGTAAGGGTGGGCACGCGGCACACCACCACCACCACCACCACCACCACCGGATTAAGCTTCGCCATAAGATGCTTCACATCTAAAAAAAACTTATATACACAAGATCATATAAAATCTAGGCTTCGACGGATGCCCGTCTGGTCGGGAAGAATCATTGAATATAAAGGACGAAGACGCCGACCACAAGAGAATAAAAATGTATTGAATTGACGTTTCGGCACCCAGAACGGGAGCCTTGTTCACAATGATAGCGAAAAGGCGGAAGTTAAGCGTTTAAAAGTCGCGCGACTGACCTAGAAAGTTTGATCCTTTCTTCAGGGGACAGCGAAGGTTCCATGGCAAACTTAGGGCCTTTTTTTCAGAGCTTCTAAAATGGATTCCGGAACAACCTCACCCCCCAAGCACCAGGACTTCTTTTTTCCGGACCAGGATCTCTTTTTCCTGGTGGGCAGTCCCGGACGGACCGCATTCCATAACTGGTCGGCTGTTCTGTCGGCGATAAGGCACCACTCTCGATACCGTCGGAATCCTGGCGCAGTCCCTGTGTCACCGCACGCCACACGAAGCAAATCCTTGAACAAGCGGCTTTGACGCCACCACTCGGAGATGGCAATTCTGGTAACCCTCCTGACATGACCTCTTGACGGCATGTAGAATCCACACAGCGACTAAACCTCGGGGGAGCAAATGTTGTATCGGACGTGCCAAGACAGCACGCGTGTCTTACACATACATAAGGCGATCAGTGAAGCCACACCTACTGATGTGCACCAGCGTTTCTTAACTCCAAGCACATTCGAGACTTTGCTCATAAACTGCTCAGAGCATGCTCAACCGCCGTCTTTGCGTTCCTACGTTATATTATTTGGCATTTTCATATGACATATAACTGTCAATGTCGCGATAACTTGATCTACCTTATTCAGGAACGCCGCCTAGAACTGAACAAAATACCAGCACCACACAGATACAGCACGGCACATGCCTTCAAGAAGACCAAGTGGTTGCTCATGGTATACTTGTACTATATTATTTACCAGGCGTGTCAAACTTAACAGAGAATATTCAAACTATTTAAGAACATGGAAGAAATCAGTACAGTAATCTGGACATTGGGCTTTACCAAAGTGGGAGATAAATTGATGTTGTCAAGTACCAGCTCCTCGTATCCCCCCTGGTGTCCCGGTAGAACCTACCAGTTCTACTGCTTCAAAGACTCAAAACAGATGTGGAAGTCTCAGCTGGCGTGGCTGGACAAATACACATGGCTGATCTATTCCGTGGTGTGTGAGGCTACATTATGCGGTGCTTGTGTAACATCTTACCGCCCTGAAGTTGGCAAAGGCCATCACACTTCTGCTGGTGCACTTGTGTGCAGACCTTGCCAAAACTGGAAGCACGTACTTGGAATATTTGATGCTCACCAGCAGACCGGGTACCATCGGGAAAGCCAGCAGGCAGCTGATTTGTTCATAAAAGCATTCTCTCGTGGTGCGCGCCCTGTGCTTGACCAGATCAACAGCGAAAAAGTATTGCAGATAACTGAAAACAAAAAAGCGAATGGTCCCTCTAGTCGGCACCATATGTGTTTGGGGAAGACAAAGCCGGTCTCTTCGTGGCCACAATAACAGCGGGCCATCAGATCTCGGCAGAGTCCCATCAGAGAATGAGGGCTAACTTCAGAGCATTACTAAGTTTGCGAAGTCGCTGTGGTGACAGCTGCCTTAAGGAACATATTGAAAACTGCTCCGGCAATGCCTCATACTTAGGTCCGACATTTCAGAATGAGATCATCGAAATCTGCGGCACTCTCATTAGAGAGAACCTCGTCGCAAGAATTAACAATGCAGGTTGCTTTTCTGTCCTCGCCGATCAGACAACAGATGTTGCTGGGATTGAACAGCTTACAATATGTGCCCGCTACTTGGACAAAGAAAGCAGCCAGACTGAAAAAGTGTTTTTGGGTTTTGTTCCCGTACTTCATAGAAGCGGCCGCAACCTTGCAGCGGAAATCATAAATTTTCTTATGAGCATTGGAACTGACATGAGCAAGCTTCGCGGGCAGGGTTACGATGGCGCCAATTCGATGGCTGGAAAAACTAACGGTGTGCAAGGTGCAGTTCGCGAGAAGTCTCTGAATGCGCTGTACCCGCACTGTGCCAGCCACAGTTTAAACCTGGTGCTTTGCGCTGCCTGTTCTGTCGCTGACATTAGAAACTGCTACGGCGCAATAGAGGGAGACTGCGAATTTTTTTCGAAAGTCCGCAAGCCGATCAAACCTGCTGAGTGAAACAATTGCTGAAATGCGTTCGGAGTCTAGGCGCCAGCGGCTTTCTCGCCTTGTGCGAGACCCACTGGGTTGAGAAACATGACGCACTTATTTCTTTTGTTTGCCTGTTTGATCCCGTCATTTCAGCGCTTACTGAATTTAAATCAACGTGGAGCCCCGAGAACGCAGCCCAGGCAAACAACCTACTCTGTGCTCTGCTGTCACCATTATTCATTGTAAGCCTACATGTCGCAGAGCACGTGCTAGCAGTGACTCTGCCTTTATCGAGAAAAACTTCAGGCAAAAAAACGCAGATATTTGTTCGGCCATTGAGCACATCGATGTCGTGCAACGCACTTTTGAGAATTATAGAACGAACTCCGAAGCGTTCTTTAGGAATATATTTTCCAAGGCTCAGGATTGTGGACACCAGCACAACGTAGATATACCTAAGCCATGGACAAGCAGCAGCAAGCAATAAAATAACCGTGCATCGTATAGAGCTCTCACTAACCCTCTCTTGCACAATTGCGCTGCACGTGCGAGTGTTTTACGTTGGCAGTAGCGCGACATTATTGTTTTTACGATAGAACTGCTTGTACGCGTGTTCCCTTGAATGCATTTTTAAAGGTCATGTCCAGCAATCTGGGACATCGA